>JADFUC010001763.1:0-217687 GCA_019722365.1 Lithospermum erythrorhizon | reverse complement strand
TTTGCTCCACATACACTTCTTCATGCACTATGCCATTTAGAAAGGTCGCTTAATATCCATTTGATACAATTTGAATTTTAGAAGGCAAGCTACCTAGCAACAACTGATGGCCTCCTATCTAGCAACAAAACAAATGTCTCTTCAAAAATCAATCCCTTCAACTTCAGCGCATCTCGAGCTACTAACCCGAGCTTTATTTCATAACACTTATCTTCATCAGATTTATTCTTGAAGAATCCATTGCTCCTATGAAATTGTGACTTTTAGTCTTGGCACCACCCCATACTTCATTCCTCTCTCAAATTGTAATTAGTTCTTCTTGCATATCATTAATCACTTTCATCTTCAAGAGCAATCTTCACATATTTTGGTTCAATTTTTTATAGGAAGCATGTTTCTCCAAGCAACCCAGCCATTTTTTTGTAATCTACCCTGTCTTTTTGTCTAGTAGTGATCCCTCCTCCTGTCTCACCTATTATGCCATCGATGGACGAAGTCTTCTCAATACGCAAGAACAAGCTCAATCATGTCATAGGCTCATCGGGTTGTTTTCGCTCATCAACCCGTTGTTCCTCAATCGCAAATGTAGACGCCTCACCTGACACCACCGCTTTCTTCTTTCTCCTCCTCTTCTCGATATTGACTGGATCGATGACTTGACATTAATTGACTCCATGATAGCTCAGGTCCGTTTTTTGTACACCCTTAATGCTCTACTATTTCGAGTATCCAAGAACATTCCTTCATCTCTTTGACATCGACTTTTGCATTTGTTCTTATCAACAAGAATGTAAATAAACACTACCAAAAGATATGAAAATATTAAACACCGGGCTTTCTCCTCCATATTTCATGGCATGTTGTATTGCTTGTCCTCGGGTTTAAAAGTAATCTGACAGGATATAGCATGCAAGATAATGCCTCTCGCCCCAAAATCTTACCGGAATTTTCTTCGCATGAAGCATAACTCTAGCCATTTCTTGGATGGTCCGGTTCTTTCTTTCGACAATCTCATTTTGCTGTGGAGTGATGGGAGCTGAGAACTCATGCCTTATTCCTTCTGTATTACAGAATTATATGAAGCAGGAATTTTCAAATTCCTTCCCATGATCACTTCGGATTCTAATGATTGTTTATCTTTTCTCCTGAAGTTGAGTACAATTGTTGAAACACTTCAAAAGCATCGGATTTTTTCTAAGGAATTCAACCCAAGTATCAAGCACAATCATCAACACAAACATATATATACTCTTTCCTCCAATGCTTTCTACTTGCATCGTCCCATTAAGTCCATGCGCACAGCTCCAAGATTCTAGCGGTGACCACTTGTTGTAACAACAACCGCGGGACACTTTGGTTTCCGCTTCCAACTCGACATTCATCACAAGTTTTTCTTTTATGCTTATCCGAGGAAGTCCCCTCACGCCTTCCTTTGAGATTAATTTCGATATTTCCGTAGTTTCCCCAGTGTCCTAATTTGTGCCAAAGGTCCACCTCATCATCCACTTTACATGACACGCCTCCCTCAAGTGGTAAGTCCATAAGTAGCAATTGTCAGTCGATCTACTGCCCTTCATTATTGGTTCTCCTTGAGCATTGCTTGCCACACACATATCTTTAGTGAAAGCAACCTTCATCCCTTCATCACATAGTTGACTGATACTGATGAGGTTTACAGTTAATCCATCCACACAACACATTCTTTTAGCTTTAGCGCACTCTCCACACTAAGACACACCCTTCCTAGTAATTCTTCCTTTTTCCCCTCCAAAAGCCCACATTTTCCTCAGAATCTTTCTATATTACTCAGATGAGATCTGTTTCCTGTTATGTGCCTAGAGCACCCACTATCAAAATACCATCCCTCCCATGCAGTAGCTTTTAGAGAGGTGAATACTACATTGCTTAGGATCGGTTCCTTCCTTACCCATTCCATTCTGGACATGTGATATTTGCTTCGACCCTTACCATAAAGTTTATATAGCATGGTGTTACGTGACCCCTTTTTCCACAATGATAGCATTTCCACTAACCTCTTTTTCTTTCGCACCTCATTGGTTGATTGCTAGTCTTCTGTGAGGGAATTCATATGGTAGTTTCTGAGTCTTCTCCTTTCATTCTCTTTTCCAGCATTACCTCATTCCAGATCTAGATGTATTTCTTCCCTTTCTCTCCAAGATCATATTTTAGTGCTAGAATTCATCATTTTGATAATTCTCTCGGTCATGGCTTGATTTTTCTCCCTCCGTAAAAATCAATCTCAACCTTTTGTTCTTCAACCTTCTTTTTGATAAAACTCATGTTTTGCATAATTAGATTGTTTTTTCACTTCACCGAGGTGTAACTGAGTTAATTTGGTCCATTTTTGAAATAGCATTTTGATAGTTAGCTATCACTCCTCCTTCAGCTGCCTCTCTCCTTCATCATCACTTAGACCGTCAACCCATATGTATTGACATCGTCAATTTTCACTTCAAGGCTTCTTGATGATTTTACAAAGGAAAGCAACAAAAGTATTTCGGTTATTTCCTTTATCATCATCGCGTCGTTAGAGTGAGTAGAGTAGTAACTCCCTGCCCGGCTTCTTGATGTAATTCGACATTTACTTGAATATGCCCAAACCTTCACATTCTCCACATCGATTCTCCCCGGGTTTGTCAACATTTTGTTACCGTTTGTGTCCCATTCATACCGCTCTCCTATGAGTTTATTGATTCTTTTCCCCACTCACAAACCGCTTGTCACTTCACTTGAGCTATCTCCTCCTCGAAAAGATTTTTTATTGAATCTTTCATATGGAAATTCTTTGCTAGCAAGCTCATGGTTTCTCGGCATCTTCATCATCTTCCTCTTTGTAACTAACATTCGTAGCAATCCTTTCTTCTTTGAGGGCTCAAGGAGTCAATCTTCATCTCATATGTGGTAAGATTTAATCAAATCTTAGCCGATAATACTAAGGTCTGAAGCTTCTTCTATAACAGAATCCTTAACTAAACTCAAGTGAACGGTCTCGCATCTTTCGAATTGCTATTTGATATGGGCTCTCCGAGTGCAAAAGCTTCATTTGCCATATCATTTATTCTAGTGCTGTAAGCAGTAATAGTTTCATCTTCTTCCATCCTAGCAGTTTCCCATCTGGTTGTTAGTTGTTGGAGTCTTGACATCCTTACCTTAGCAGTTCCTTCATAGGCAGTCTGGAGTATATCCCAAGCTTCTTTAGCAATAGTGCAAATGCTAATCATTTTGAACACATTTGGATCAACAAATTGTGAAAATCGCGATTCAATTCTTTTGTCATTTCCAAAAGTCAACTCATCCCTCCGCAGGGGTCCTTTCAACCCTATTCTCACAACAATTTCCCTTCCTTCTTCATCAACTCTAGTGGGAGGTGTCCATCTTGAGATTATTGACTTCCAAGTCTTGGAATCAATTGATTTGAGAAAAGCAGTCATCCTAGCTTTCCAATAGGGATAATTTTTCCCATCCAATTGTGGGGGTTTCGTAATTGATCTTCCTTCTTTAATGTAAATTTCCATGTCTTGAAAAATTCACTCTTTAGATCTCACTCGTATTGCCGAGCGCCTCGCTCTCGATACTAGTTAAAAAGTGAACTCTTTCTAACCAACAATAAGTGTCCCATCAATAGTCAAAATACTTGATCATACAACAAATATCAAATATCAAATACACCAAGATTGTTTGCCCGCTTCGTGCAACGGCCACCTACGCTCTAGGGGCAACAGTCTCTAGGGAGAACTTCCACTATTTTTTGAAGTAATTACAGTAGGGTCTATACAAATGCTTCTCGCTTTCACGATGTCCTTAACTAACCTTCAACTTAGCTTCTAAGACTAAAACCTCATATTTCTCCATATTCTCCTCCCTTGTCGATACTATCCCAAGACTGACTTAATACAATTTCAATAACACACTCAATGATTGTCACAACAATATGTCAGAACAACCGCACATTAGTTAGAAGAGTAGCGACACATCTAACACAATCGACATACACTACACACCTAGCATGTCTATTTCTCCATACAGAATGTTCCTCTCAATAATAAAAATATGTTTCGGGTCACCTTCATTCTTCAATAATACAACGGTCTTATACGGTGTAGATCTTCGTAGGGTTTCGGCCTTTATTTATGGTAAGATGTTTGATATGCAACCCGCCACCTTCCATAAGTACAAGAGTCCTTCTATAATTCCAACACTTGCCTTATCAACAAAACTTGATCTTCAAGGAATATCTTTCGAGATCTCTATAGATTACCAAATCTTGTATACGAGCAAATCTCAGAATTCCGATCCACGCAGTTGCATAACCGATAACCCTTTCACCTGCTTTGACACTTGGCAGTAGATGTCTTAATACAACGTGTCGTGATGCCAACGGTCATGACAACACGGTCTTCATGAAAACTCTAGCCAACTATCTACGCATCAACAAACATTAAAATAAAATAAACTATATATTATTTATTAAAATAATAAATATTAATGTTTATAATTATTAATATATGATAAACAATAGTAATTATAAATAATAATAATATATATAAAATGAAGAGAGAAATGAATAAATAAGCAGCGGTAATGTGATGTGAGCTGACATGGATGAAAGAGAACGTGAAACGCTTTTATTTGCCTATCTGGCTGCTAATCAGAAAGATTGGCGTGTTAAATTATGAAAAAAAAGAATAATCCGATACGGCAGGAGAGAAAGTATTAAATATTGTCTTTTTTTTTATAATTAATTCCATCATTTATTCATAATATAGCAAACCAAAGTTTACAAATTGTGAGACAAAGAGGAATCAAATAAATGATTCCTATTACAAAAAGATTGCTCATTACTCCGACTTGCCGAAGTATCATTGCTACCCTTCGTCGACGAAGCTGCAGTTAGTGATATTGTTGTAGTAATAGTAGTATACCCTGGAGGTTGAACATCTTGTAAATTGTTAAAGCAAGCAAAATTTGTTGGAAACTGAAGGAGAGTGCAAACATTGCTTAGACCACTTTTGAGTTGTGTCAACCATTCATCATCCATCATTAATTGTTAAAAACTATGAAGCCATACTTGAGAGAAAATGATATTAGTGGTGATACAAAGATTATGAATCTTGCTCCTTTTTGCAATTGCTATACCAATCAAACATGCCTCCATAAAGTGGAGAGCCAAAGAGCAATTTGCTTTGCATTGAGTGTCCAAAGTGTTAAGATCTGACCCAATAATATATTATCTTCTCCCCCCAGAAGTAAAAGAAATAGTCCATTTAGATTTGTCCTCTGTTAAATATTGTCGGAGATAGTCTTAACAACACATCAATTGTCTACCTATTGCGCTTGATCTTAAATATGTTCTTTGTTGACGTGTCTATATGGTCATTTCCCATTTGCCCTGCCAATAACTAGACGACCAAGCGATAAATTGAAAGGGGTAATTTACACTCCACTCCTATAAAGTTTTTTATGAGCATCGTATCCCCTATAAACTTAAAGGGGTTAATACCCCACTATAAACTTATTAATCAACCACCATACCCTCTTGCCGTTAACTAACCGCTAAATGTAAATAACAGAATGAGAAAAGACCTAATTTTACATCAAAATATTTCAAATTTTTTAATTGTCTCAAGTCATATATTAACGTGAGATGTGCTCGCATTTAGGTGATAAGTAGAAAATTGTA
Organism: Lithospermum erythrorhizon; assembly: GCA_019722365.1. Classification (NCBI taxonomy): domain Eukaryota; kingdom Viridiplantae; phylum Streptophyta; class Magnoliopsida; order Boraginales; family Boraginaceae; genus Lithospermum; species Lithospermum erythrorhizon. The sequence goes on along the minus strand of JADFUC010001763.1, from coordinate 211,986 downwards.
AAATTCCTAATTACCTCTAGTCTTGATTTTAATAAATTAAAATTAGTATCTATTATCTATATAACTTTCAAAATTATATATATATCAATAATATATGCTCAACTAAATTATTTTGGTATATCTTGTACGATGAAAAATATATATCGAATTGTAACATTTTAGTACATTTTACTATTAACAAGAAATTTTAATTAAAATTAGGCTAAATTTTTATCGAGGCAATCTCTCGAACTACGTAAAATATTTCAAATAAATACCTAAACCTTTTAACCTTTCAAATAAAAGATTCTGACGCGATTGACACCAAAACTTTATAAAGTCTTTTGGCACCCTAACTCCGTTATAACAAATGTAAAACTAAGGGCAAAAGAGACATATAATATATACTACACTTTACGGGCCATTTTTTAAATAAAACACTTAATTGGCCTCTAATATTTACCACATTAATCAATTTTAATTAATTAAATAAAACACATCAATCTTCAACATTACACCCCACAACTTATCTTCAATTGTATAATTATTGTAATAGTCATAATAATTTTGAGCTTCTTACTATTGGAAGTATTCTCTAGTGTATATGAAAGTAGTACTCCGTAGCATTTTGTAACACCTATTGAAGTTAGTTGTTTATTGAACCTTCTTATTATTTCGATTTAGCTTCAGGATTTGCAATAATTTCATTTTTCAATAACAAAACAAACCTAAAAACTAGAATTCTTATGGAGAAATTTGGCTAACTAGTACCATTTTTAGAGTATTTTTTAACTTATAATACTTTTTTTTTAACTACAAATAGGGTCGGTCCTGAGATTTTCGAGGTCTAGTTCAAAATCAAAAAATGAGACCCCCTAATATACATAATTTTAGTAATTTTTCAGTTTTTTAAATAATTTTTAATTTGTATCAACTATATTATTATTTAATAAAAATGACTAATTTTTTTATTCACTTTTTATCTTTTTTACATCTAGATAAAATTTTCATGTAACATCATATAATAAACACATAATATGAAATTATAAAGTAACATTAATAATACTTGAATTTAAAATTGCATAGCTTAACACAATTAGATTGCTTTAATATATTATATTATAAATTTTATGAACTTAATGAATCGTAAGTAGATTCATCTCTAAGAGTTAACATAATACTCCGCATTATTTTTTTAAATTTGCTAACTATAAATTGTTATTTTAAATAAAGATCAAAGTCTTAGATTATTGCTTGCTAAACTAATTTAAAATCAGAGGCTTAGACTACTTATTGTTTAAACTCGTTATATGTATTAATTGTAGAGATAAAAATAACAAAAGATAAAAGAATACTTACCTAAATTGTGTTATTCCAACCCCGTTCATCACACTAACAATGCTTGAAGGCCATATGTTTCCTTCAAGTATACTAATTGTATATATTAAATAATTATTAATTTATAGCCTCAAAGAAATGGGGCCCTGTCCCAAAGACCATTTCGAACAGCTCTATAGCCGGGCCTGACTATAATGGCACCGCCTGTTAGTGCTGTTGGTTGACCAGGAACCGAACCGGCTCCGGCTCACCCTGTCCGAAAATCCAATTTAAAACGTAATCGATCCGTAGGTTAATATATATAAAGAAAAAAAATTCACCAATCTATTCTCACCCCGGCCGCCCTCCCCCACCCCTTTCGCGATTCGGCCTTCCCTCCGACCTGGCCCGACCTCCTTCTTCATTCATCCAATCATCCCTCATTCTCTCAATAATAATAAGCTATTTCTCCTCCTTAATTTTAAAATTGAAAAATACAAGATTTTTTCTTTAATTGGCTTAATTCATGTAAATGTGTTTGATTTTTTTGTGTGTTAAGTCATTTAATTATTATTTGATTTTTGTGTTATTAACTTATTATTTCCGAATTTTTATTTTTTATATTTTTGAATTTTTTGTATTAAGTTTAATTATTTTTTATATTTTCGAATTGTTAAATATGCATTAATTAGTTTATTTTAAATTCTTTTTGTATTTTCAATTCATAAATATGTTCACCTCGCTCGATAATGAAGCTGTTTCGGATATCCGGAATCGTTTCGATAATAATGACGGACCGTTCTTATAAACCGGTAACCGGATTCGACGGTTCTTTATAAACCGTAACCGGATCGACGAGCCTTATAAAACCTGGGTGAACTGACAGTTCGACCGTTCCGTCCGGTCCGAATTTTGGCCCGAATCTAGTTTCGGTCCTGTTCCGATGGACAACCCCGAACCGGTCCGGTTCCGGATCCGAATCAGACTGTAACACCACTACCCCTCAGAAATGTTTAAAATACTCCCGTTAAACAAATAACTTCATCTTCTTCAATTCTCCCCCTTCCTCCAACACCACCCCACCTTCACCCTCCACCCACTACCACATTCCCTCTACTACGCCCTCCCTCCCCCTTCCCAAATCGCAATTTCAACCGTCTCCCCTCTCAAATCACGTACCTAAATCGGCAGCCTCTCATTCTCCCCCTCCCAAATCATACTCTGCCCCCCCTCCCTTTCCCCAAATCGCGACTTTACCCTTTTTCCTTCCCCACCATGACCCTACCCCTCATGTGGGTCATATCTGGGAGCGGGCTATGGGAGAAGGTATTGTGGCAGGGATCATGTATAAGTGGGGCGGTGTTGTGGAGTGGTAATCAGCAATTTAAATTGCTTGTTAAGGTATTTTAGATAAGTTAGCCAAATTTCTCATTCTTATGTACTCCGTAATATACTTTTCATCTTTTATCTTTCCAATTTTTTTTAACAATTTCAATTAAAACTTCTAAAACAACTGCGTTTCTAGAATTGGAAAAGTCAAGGTAATGTAGTCAACTTACAAAGACTTTAACACGTTTTTTAGAAATGTTAACTACTCCGTAAATAAAATTATAAAAGGACAACATCTCATTCAATTAATAGCGACAGAATCCAGCAACTATTCTGCTCGTTGACAAGTTATTTTTCTAAACACCATTGCCGCCTTTCAAAGATATTCAACTCGGAGTATTTGTTTTTAATTTTCAATATATTTTATTTGTTTTTAATTTTCTTTATACATTTTTGTATAATATTTTTGCTCCTCCTTTAATAAGATTAATGTTTGTTTTTCTATTTCTTCATCCAATTGAAAGATATTCCGTACTTTATAGATGTAATTTATCCACTATCAACCAACACTTTATAATAAAGTTGTTGACGGATTATTCCGGATTGAAGATGTTCAACTAACAAAAACATTCAAGACATTAAGACATGTGCTTAATTGGATCAATAGGGTTGGACTATTATTATTTGTATTATGTTTTCTTTTGATATGAATTTCGATTTGTAATGGACTTCAATATCATTTGATGTGTATATATCATAATTCAATTATATCCATAGTAATTCTATAAATTCTGAATAAATATCAATAATCGATTTAAATAAATAAAAAACATAAATCACCTCATTTACCCTCACCTCCATTCTATTAATTTTCAAAATTTACCCTCGCAATTGACCCAAACGATACATATATCAATCAACTTCGTTAGCATATTGAAGGGAGAATGTCACCAAAACTTCAAAAGATTGAAAAGTCAAAGAACATCTTTACTAATAATTTGAATATTATTTCAACTCAATCGACGAGTTTTTACAATCATACTGAAAATACAAAGAATTTCTCTATGCCAATCTAGGCTAAAAAAATATTAAAAAGAATATGACTAACACCTTATCAAACTCTAATGTGCTAAATATGTAATCGCCAGCGCTACCAATAGAAGAACATAAGCGATTCCTTGATCAATTGCAGTACCTGAAATTCAACAATCAAATTAATATCAAATTCTAAAAAAAATATCAAATCAACTAAACTAATTCATAAAATAATTAAATTATAACTCCCTCTAGTAATTTTTTATTTTTTATTGACGTCATCAATTTTCAAGCTGAGACTTTAAATAAAATTTTAATTAGATACTACTTAAAAGAATAATAAAAAGAAATGCATTTAGAAACAAAACTAAAGACGAATTTTATATTTATTAGAATAATAACTATAAACTAATTTATGGTATAAGTTTGGCATCAAAAAGAGAAAACGTGAATAAAATGTACTCACCATCATTTGAAGGAGCAACTGGAGCAGGTGAAGGAGCCATGACTTGTCCCATGCTGAATTGAACAATAGCCAACAACACCAATGCAATGAGGGGGAGGGCAAAAAATGGGATCGAATTCATCTTCAAAATTAAAAAATTATTGAGAAATGAGTTTATGAAATGAAATAAATTGGTTTAAGGAAAAATTTGTTGAGGAGAATATGGAGGGGAGTTTGTTTGGTTGAGTATTTATATAGTTTGCTGTGATGAGGTTTATTAAAACGAAATGGATGCGAAGGTACGCGTAGGTGACACGAATTTGGGAAGTTGTGGAGATATTTTGACTTTTTGGCGGCTCATTTTGACTAAAGATGCCAATTGGGATATGGGAATTGAATCACATTTTTTTATTCTCTCCACCCCTATTTTTTAGGCCCATTTTTCATTTTTAAAAATCCATAAATTAAATTCCATTTGTGAGATGTGATGATGGAGGAAAATTTAAATACAAGACATATTTGAATTTTTTTAAAGTGTATGTAAAAGTAAATGAATCTAAAAATTAAGGATAAAATGAGTTATATTGAAAGTTAAATATTTTTAAATGCATTATTACTTTCGTTTTAAAATCTCGTTAGTTTCATTTTTCAATAATTCAAATTAATAAATTTTATAATGTTATTTTTTATTATTTTTAAATTTGATCCTTGTTATCAGGGGTTCGAACCTCGACTTCATATTACGAATTCGCAACCATTAGCTTGACCTTAGTGATCAATGGTAACACTTTATAATCTTAGTTAACATATAGAATGTAATTTAATTTCTTAATATGTTATAAATATAACTTAAAATAGCAATGTATTTATATAATAATAAAGTAAAAGAGAGAGAATATTTTTTATTGCTCTTGTTGTCATGTTAATACCATACAATGGTTCTTATTTATGGGGGATTAGATAAACTATATGAATGATAATTATTAATCCTACATTTCCTTGTTAGGTGATGGATATCCATCAATAGATAATTATTCATAACACTCCCCCTTCGATGTCCAATCATCAATAAGATGTCTCGTTAAAACCTTACTAGAAAAAACTCGTCCGGGGAGAAAAATCTAGCGGGGCGAAAATAAGACATTATTCTTAACATACGCCAGTTAACGTTGCCTCATTAAAACCTTATCAAGAAAAACTCATTTACCAAAACCTCGATATGAAAAAGAGCAACGCCAGATAATCCCCCTCACGACCACAATCACTTCTAAGATCATTTTAACGAGTCCCATACTCGCGGATAGCCGAATGTCAGATAGGAAGTGATTCGGTGAATATATCTCGCTGTGATTATCACAAGATCGAATTTGTTGAAAATCGATTTCACCTCATTCCCGCTAAGATCATGGGTGTGGAAACACCACACATTTGTTCCATCTCCTTGACATTCCATTCCTTTAACTGTGAAATAGATGTACAATTATTATCATAAAAAGACGTCGACTCAACTTTCATATGATAAATCACTTAATAATATGGATCTCATGGATCATATTCTATTCAACACACATTCACGACTTTTCTTCGTGGTATTTCAAGATTTTTAGGTGTTTAGGTGACGTTACTGATATAGTTCTCGTTTCATATACCACCATGACATACATCACTACTAAATGAACTTCAGATATGTGATCTTTCAATAAAAATCATATAATGATTATGCATTCACCCAATTGTCTAGAAATGGAATATGTTCTGCTGGAACAATATATGCATTGTACATTTAACTTCATTCCAATACAATCATGTTAGTGAATGTGTAATATGTTCCGATACATTCATAGCAAATAGTATATCAAATTTTCTATTAATAACAAGATATATCACTGCTTCAATAGCACTTGTATGTATGGTTCTTCGGGACCATATAGTTCTTTTTTGTTGTCTCTTCGCATTAACGAGACTTTGTTCACATTTAGTGATATCATAGTAGTTCGGGTGATCAATGTGGCTTATCCATGATATTTCATCACAAATTACTTTTTCAATAAGTTTACAACTCTTGGAAGCTCTTCAGGAGTTCTAATAATATTTAAGTCATCATAAACTTTTCTCTTTCTCTTTACATGTAAATACAACGTCATGTAAGATCATTTATATAATCATCTTTGGTTAAATAGTTACTAGAAAAACCCTGTAGGACAAAAATTCTAGTGGGAATAAATACATATATTCTTCTTTTAGATATGTTTCGTGTAATTGTCTCATTAAAACCTTTACTAAGAAAAAAAACCTTAGTGTGAAAAACGCTGAAGGCAAAAATAGTACAACGCATAGTCATATATCCTCTCGATGAGATCATCATTGTAATCCACCCGCCCAGCGGGGCCCCCGAGGTCGATCGCCAAGAATACGAACATCGTAGTCACTATACAATGGATGACAATAGAAAATGACTTTACTTTAATATTAATTAAAATATTTGTCCATCATGGTGAACTATAGATCTCATTAAAATACATTAACAATAAAATACAACCAAGTCTCAAAATGCTATTTGATTACAACAACCCATTACCTCGTTTCAGTGCCTTCATAAGATAATCACAAATGGTATCCAAACGTATATAGTCATATTTCTATATAAGAGTATATGTAAAATCAATAATATGGGTAACCACTACATATATACGTCATGATGGTCTTTTAATCAAACATTCCCTCGAGATAAAATATATCTATAATCCATACATATAATCATAAGTACCAACAATCACATAGTCAAATATTTACTCGAGCAAAACAACATAATCATAAAAAGAATCCTCCACAACACCATCAACCAAACATCCATCTCGGTGATATCACATCTGGGCATCAAATATATAAAAATAATATCACTGAACAACCCATCAATATGAAGATCACATCATATACCAACACATAACCTCCCGACCGGGGCAAACCACCAATATGCATATCACAATCCTCCCGAACATCGGAGGCAACCCATCAATATGCATATCACAACCTCCCGATCGAGGCAACCCATCAATGTATATATATCATAGTCTCATTCCACTCAAATCAACCTGCAAAAGAATACACACACCAACAACAAACAATACACGTACCATCGCTAACACAATCATACACCACTTCCATCATAATATAATCACAAACAACTACAACAATAACATAACATCAATCTAGCATGTAATCAATATACAAATCAATATAATCACTGTTAATACACACCAACATATAAACATAATATACATGAAAGATTACCCACGTAGATCGGGTACTCATGTGACATGAGATTTTAGCCACCTCGAGTAAAAAGCAAATCTCTACCTGGCAGAAAGTTCCACTAGTTAGTCTAAGCACCTCGGTCCTGCTCAACTCATTCCAACGACATTACAAGTATTAATACAACATCTATGTTTTCACTTCTGATATAGTGTTACTATCAGTTTCTGGGTTCTATACTTATTTTACATTTAACCATCCTTACAAGACCTAAAGTATCACCTTCAAAAATTATCATTTCAGAATTTAACTCCCCTTTTTAAATTATCACATTCAGTTTTAGAATTTCTAAATTTTTACTTCTTAAAACACCAAATAAATACCAAATATTCCATAAATCCTTCTAAACTTTTTCTCACTCAAAATATAGTTAGAATAGTCAAATATTCTACCCAAAAATAATTTGTTCAGAAAAATCTGTTTTTCCCCATTTAAATGCATTTCTAGTCATTTTAATTTCCATAAATCAAAATAAATATCAAATCAACTCCATAAATCATCATATATTTTTTTCAACTCAAAATAGGGTTCAAGAGTTCATAAATTCTGCCCAAACATTTTTATACAATTTAAAATATATTTTTCTCTATTTAAATCAAGTTTTAGTAATTAAATCACTAAAAATAGTAAACAAAATCAAATCACTCCAAAATTGGGCCGAGATACTCATGGTACAGTAGAAAATTTCCAAATGTAATATTTGTATTTTTCTCAAAGGTTTGATATTTATTTCATATTGTATACACTTTCTAGCCATTTAACTTACAAAAATTTCTTGGGTCAACTCCAAATGTTATAAATGACTCATAAACAAAAAATTATCATATATGAATTTAGTTTACTATTTATTTCACATTTTTCTTTCAAAAGTCAAACCAACTCTAAAAATAGTCAACTAACACACAAATCTTCATTATCTTTTAAAAATGTTATCATCAAGATATTCAAACATCATTCTTAACCTTAGATTATACTTGTATGTTCAAGAAATTATTTATTTTCAACTTTATACCAAAGTCAACAAAAGTCAAACTTAAAACCATAAAAATACATAAGAATCAAGAACAAGTTATACCTTAGGTGATTAAGATGTTTGAGAGGAGGTTCTTGAGCTTGATTTCACTAGGAAAATGGAATAAAAAATTTTGGGTGGAGAGAGGGGAGGTTCGCCATAACGGGGTGTGGATGTTGAGTTTTTTTTTTTTCATTTTTTGGAGAAGATGATGATAGATCGGGGTTGGTGGGAAAGTTAATATTCCCTCCGATTTTTTTTTTTACTTGTCATCCTAGACTTTTGAACAACTATTAAGGAAAATTAAAAGTAGTCAAAATATGCATTGAAAATATAAAATATCAATTAATTGAAATTATATCATCGTTAGTTACAAGTTTAATATAAAAAAGTAGCTCAAAAAAGTACATTGAAAATGTAAAAGTATAATTTATTATGCTAGAATTACAACTATTTTAAAAACAAAAAATTATGCTAGAATGACAACTAAAAAATCGAGGAAGTATATCAGAAAGTGTTAAGTCCGCTTCGTATGCATGCTTACGCTTCTTTTAATTAAATTTAATGAGAACGGTCCTAAATATATCATTATTTGTGTAAGAAATACCACTTATTTTTATACTCTCGGTTTATCTACTCTATTCCGAACACATTTTTAATTGTACCACTGAAATGTACTACCAACCGACCGTTTTGTTGTATTTTCAACTACTCAAGTTCGATTTATTTTTTTTATCTCACCTCGCAATACTCCACCGAGAAACTAGAATACCATTAAAATAATATTGGTAGGGAACGGGTTATTTCAATCATTGTATCATTGTATATCATATCTCCCCTCGATCAATAATGTAGACATTAAAGAATATCTAAATAACGCTACAAGCATTTATCAATATTGCATGATTATACAATCATGTATCAATTGTATGATATACATTAGAATTGGTATTTCAAGACCAAGTTCATGTCTTCCGGACGAGATATTAAATTATCTCATTTAGTTGAGATTAAACATTTATATCATGTATCAAATATGATATGGATTTATACTTACATGCACAATTGTCATGTATATATATTTACAAGGTAGTTAATTTCAAATTGACAGACATCTTGTCTGGCCAATTAAGAACTCTACAGAAAGCATTTAATTTATAATTACATATCCATTTGGTTTCAGATATACCTTTACAAGGTATTTTTATCTCAAATTACAAATATCTTGTTTAACAACTGAGAACTCTACAGGAATTCTTGTGCTAACTTATTCATGATAACTTAGTCATTAAGATTTCTTCAGGAATCTCTATTATAAATGAATATCATAAATATTTAGATCACCAGTAATAAATAACAATATTAAATCATTTGAAAATAAATGTAAGATCAATATCAACTTACAATTAATAATTCGAATGTCACACACCATATAATAACTAAACAAATAGATCATACAATCACATATGACATAATATAAATACAAGGTTAAACATGTATTACATACTATTGATGATAGACTTGTATATTCATGTGATAAGCATAAAATCATAATGCAAAATAAGTGTCTATTAATGCAGTTCGAACTTGCAATCCATCTTCCGGATGACTTTAAATTTATTCAAATATTTCTCACATTAACTCAACTGAGTTAAGTTCTCAGGAATATAGATATGTGCTTCAAGCATCATAAATCATTCTACATGTTTACATTTATACTTCTTTCTCAGCATGCTATATTATACGTCATATACGCATATCAAGAGACTATATTTTGTTGTTACCAAACAAATACAATTGTGATACCCTCTATCAAAAAGTGTATGTGACACTTTATAATTCATTTAGTGCATTCGGGTACAAATATTTTGTGACAACTCTTACTTCCGTTATTTGCACAGATACCCAATATATATCACACTAGTATCATATTTTATTAGATTTCGAGTCTAAATTTCTCACTTGTATAGTGAGTTTAGTTTACTCTTGATACGCTCTTTCTCTTTGACTCACCATAAAAATATTTCTACTCACTTACGGAGATAGACTTATGATCCTCATATTGCTCGGATCGTATGTAGCTCTTCATTAATATTTATTGCTTCCATAATATTTTCCTTTTGTCTCCACTATGTTCATGTGATAGTCGAGATCTCATTATATTCATGATTCTATATAAAGTCTTCTAGACATTTGTTATATCTTTAGCTTATTCATGAGATTATTCATCTACCTCTTCTAGAGATGATCATCTTCTAGACCATCTTTAATGTCAAGGACAGAAACTATTTGATCCGGCAATGATTCTTCTCAGAACTGGCCACTCTTAATTTGAGTGATTACAACTGGTATAAGACTTCATTATCATCTTGAGGTTAGAAATTTATTTGGTAGTGAACTTCTGGTTCATATTATCCATTCAATTGTTCATGTTATCTGTTGAACTTCGAGTTCATATTTATTCATTTTGAGGATCATATAATATATGGATATTTTATTTCAAGATATTATATTTTCCAGTTGTATATTCTCTCCCCCTCAATGTTGAAAATATTGATACATCATAATGAAAAATTATTTTCATAACCATTTCTAATTAATATTTCCAAGTATATAGATGCTTATACCCAATGTAGTATCATAAATATTCAAAAGATTCCATATTCTTGCATATTATTGATGATATATGATGCACGATAATCGAGGGTAAAATATTTGGCTTTTGACCAAACCAACTATATTAGGAGTCAGATAATTTTTGGCCTCGATGCAAATTGCATATCGCATGTAATATAACATTTCAACAATCACTGGGGAGGCGCATGTAATACAACATGTCCCCCCAAATGTCAACTAGGAGTTAACTTCATGTAGTGTACTCCAAAGCATTAAACTATTTGTTGAGTCTTCAATGAGTGTCCAACTGAATTTTACAATAATTCTTCTCATCATACGTAATTCGGGATGGTCTAACTGGTCATGCCAAATAATAAAAGTTCTAATAATTCTCAAACTTCCGGTTTGACAGAACTTTATTTTCGATACTATAAATATGTGTATAGTACGGTATTCAATTCTTCTTTCACCTGTTGTCTCAATGTGATAGCCAACGTGGCTTATGTCTTTGAAACTGATTAGGTTTCTTTGAGACTGTGAGGAATAGAGTGCATCTTTGATGTACATTAGGGTTCCTCGAGGGACTAATATGTTAGCTCTACCGGCACCTTCAATTGATTTTGCACTACCTCACCTTATGATAAAATTCGCTTCTCTTGTTATCATGTAAGAAATTTTTCTTTCAATTTAGAATGGTATGAATAGTAGCACTGTCTACATGACAATTTGCACTATCTCAGATGCCTACATACTCAAGTAATTTTATTTTCGAGATACTTTCGGACCTAGAAGAAATCATAGGTAGTAAAATTCGATCCATGCATTGTATATGTATTCTTCAAATTATATGAGTCTTGAGGTTTATAAATGAATTCATACGAAGTCGTATTATTCAAAAAAATGAGGACATTCATAGAAATTCTTTATGGTTGTCAATTTTAAACCATTGATCTTCTAACTAGTCTTCTCGACTAGTGATACCTAAAATTTTATTTGCATTGGATACATAACCAAGTGTTCAAGACTAGTTGTGATTATAATAAGATGCTACATCACATTAAATTCTCTTTGAAATATGTCATCTCATCCAACCTCTCAAGACCCTTTCAACATGGATTTGTAACTTCTTTTAGTCCCTTTAAAGTGCAAGACATCACCGACTTCATCTATGATTTTCCGACAGTGAAAACAGAGAAGGCCCAAAGGGGGTATCCACACATGTGGAACCACCCCGACTGCACCTATGGAAAAAAACCCGATGGTGAAAGACATAGTCGGTAGCAATATCCAAAAGGGTATCCACGGATGTGGCACCACCCCCGACTTCCTTGGCAGGAAAATAGTATGTGAAACAGAGTCGAAAAAATGATCCAATGAGGCATCCATAGATGTGGCACTACCCCATATTACAATTTTAGATCCTCCATTAATATTGTTCACAAGTCTCATGAACTAATTGTAAATATTAAAAATACTAATGTATCTCGACATCTAGCACCGACGGCAAATGGTTATTTCCAGGAAATTGAATATGTTTACAAATTTTACTATAAAAGGTCAATTACAATTTGATGTCGGAATATAAGATCAACAATCAGGGAATTGTAAATATCTTTGTAATGACAATATAACTTCTAGATCGGCGAAGACACTTAATGAACCCGGCGGTGATTGAATTAATCACGAAGGTGAATAAAATTAACTAGACAATGTGTAGGTCTCCCGATGGCGATTCAAGAAATCCGAACGGTAAATAATTATGGACCAGAAAGTAGTCAGGTCTACCGACAATGATTCAATGAAATCCCAACGATAAATAAATATAGACTAAAAAGTAGTCGGGTCGGCCGTCGGTGATTCAATGAATCCCGACGATAGATAACACGTTACCGGTGGATTAGAATATTCGGATGATGGTCAGTCCCCACAGTATATTACCATATTTATTAATTAATTATTATTTAAAAACAAGACAAAATAATTTACATTATAGAAGGATAATTATTAAAGATAATGCATCCAAAATAATCGTATCACTAATTAAGTCTCAAATTCTAATGACAGTTAAACTCTTATTTTTTTCAATATTTTAATAATATGTTACGATAAATTACATTTAATCAAGAAAGTCTAAATAAATAAATTCAAGAAGTTAATGGCTTCACGGAAGCTCGCTTGTTTGTTAAAAACACGTATGGATTCAAACCCCAGTCAACAAATTAATGAAAAGATTTGTGTTTTATTATGGAGAAATCAAACACTGTACTATAGCACTGACATACAAATTGCATCTTACTTTTCAGTAACCTTCGTGTATGCATACTAAATTACTCCAGATGATATTATTAAGTTAACTCCATCAAACATACTAGTCAAATTCTTATTGCACGATCACCATTATATATTATATTTATACAAATTAATTAATAAGATACGATGTGTTTGATTAAGAAACATGTAGAGAGAAGCTATTGCAATGCATGGTGAAGCTACTATCCGATGTATTATCAATATACGATAATTTTCTTTTCATACTTCTTTATTTTTATTTGATTGAAACATGAGTCTAGTATACAGTAATTCATCTGATCTGTCATTGTTATTATTGATTTGTATATATAGAGCATGATCATCCGTTACAATAGTTAAAAAATCATACCTTTAATTTGAAGGATTTTTACTCAATTGGAAAGGTTGATCATGTTAATAACGTGTTATAAATATAATTAAGAACAAAGTAAATAGACAATAGAGTAAGGAGGATAATATTGTATTGTTCTTATTGTTGTGTAGAATACAATATAATGATTGTCTATTTATAGACTTACAAGATAAACTATATAATTACTAGATAATTAACTCCTCTTACATTCTTGCTAGGTGATGGACATCCATCAATAGATAATTATGTAAAAATTATCATGTAAATATTAAAGTAAGTGTAAATACTAGTACTATCTTTTTATACGAAAAAATCATCAAATATAATTATATTTAAATTCAAAATTAAAAAGAAAATCAAGAATAAAATTCAAAATTACATTTATGAAATGATACTCCTTATTTAATGAAAAACTATACAAGCTTCTAACTTTTAAGAGTCCATCTTCTACAAGTTACTCGTTCTGTGGTCCACAGGCTAACAGGCGAGCTTTTGATAAAGTGCTTGCAATTAAAAAAATCACTCAACTTCAAATACAGTTTTGGTTAACAGTATGCAAAGTACATTTTTGAATGGAAAACTAAGTAAGTATGCATGATTATCTAAGTATATTTTTGGATGAAAAACTAACTAACTACATTTTTTAAATATATGTAGTTTGACTGTAACAGTTTAAAATATAATTGATGAATCGATAATGTAAAATAAATATAGGTAATCATTCATAGGGTGAATCCTAGAATTTCCATCAAAATTTTAAAAGAAGGCCACGCACTCAATGAGTATGCTTCTAGAATTAGAAAAGTCAAGATAACGTAGTCAAATTGAAAAGACTCTAACACGTATTTTTAGTACCTTGACCAAATAAAAGTAAATCATATTCGTTCACACAACCAAAATATGTGGCTAATGGCAAGATCGGGCCTGACATTTTCAAGACCCGAGACGAAAATAAAACATGGGGCTCTTAGTTAAAAAAAAAAATATATTATTTTTCGGAGCATTATTTATGGGATTTTCAGACGCTAAGCTAGCAACTATCCACATGCGCTTCACAAGAATATCCGTATTTAAGACATTTACTTATTGGATGAAGAAACTTCAGAGACATCAAGCTTTTCGAGCTAGACTCCCATTTTCTTACTGATTTAATTAATGCTGATAGGTGACAGTAATTATAATTTCTATCGTTGTGGTAACAAAAATTGCCACCTAAATAATGCATCTTTTCAAATTATCCCACATAAGTGATCCCATTTTTCAAGTTGTATGTTAACTTTAAAGCATCAAAATAGACGGAAATTTATCAACATAGGGAAAATTCGATATTTCATCAAGAATTGAATCTACGTATCTAGTACTAAAGGCTGAATCTGAGCGAGAACAGTAATTTTTCGTCAAAAACAACTCGAAGCTTTAACAGGTTGTACCATCTGCATTAAATGTGTTGGGTTTGTTGAGTTGAAACAGTAATTAGTGTATTTGTAATATAGATTTGAGTAATTTAATTCATGTTTAGAAATTACCATCCTTTATTTAGGATTTAAATTAGTATATTTGCAATTTAGATTTGAGAAATTTAATTTATGTTTAATTAGTGTATTTGTAATTTAGATTTGAGTAATTTAATTCATGTTTGCAAATCACCATAGAGATTAGGTTAGATTATGCACATCCCTTTATTTAGGATTTTAATTAGTGTATATTTGTAATTTAGATTAGAGTAATTCAATTCATGTTTGGAAATCACCATAGATATTATTTTTTCCCGGATCATCACTGTATGTTTATTCTATATCTAAGTTTTCTTGTAATTTATATTTGTAATTTAGATTTGAGTAATTCAATTCATGTTTGTAATTTAGTTGCCTTTTAATTATGTTTTCCCGAATTCAAAGAAATATATCATATATGTGTATCATATCTACAACATTAAGAAGCAATTGAACTAAGTAAAATAAAGTTTACCATAAAAATAAGGAGGTAAAAACTTAATATGCAACATTAAACTTTCTGAATGAAATTTGCATTAAATTTTTCAAAAAATTTTATAATAAGGTTTTATTAACTAATTGATGTAATTGTTCTCTGTTAACAATATGTTTGATTTCATGTATTGCTTTGACAAGTATTATTTCAAGCTACATTTTCTTTTAATAGGTTCTGTTTTTAGCTATACTTTGTCAATGATTCTCTTAGTTTTAACATGTTGTGTTTATTTTACTCTCCAACTCATTTCTCCTTTACTTTATTACTACATTGTCGATTGTGATGCATTTGGTTTTGCTTGAGTATAAGTTCTGTTTTCAGCTACATTTTACCTTAGCTTAATAAGTTTTGTTTTCAGTTTTGCTTTGCTTCTCCAGTAGTTTTAGCATGTTGTGCCCATGTTATATTTACTTATATGGGATTCATGTATGCTAATGTCATTCCCTATCTTCCTCTTTTTACGGGTTACGATCTTCTATATTCAACGCATTGCAAGAAGCATCATATCTTTTTTGGCCAAGGCATAACTGTACGGTATGAGGTGTTTATCATTATTTTCATTTTTTTCTACTCTGTGTCTAATCACTATGTATAAAATATCAATTGTTGTAGATTAATAGCTTTAGACAACCTGTATTTGCTTTTACTTGATCCAGTATGGAGTTATTTTATGCTAATGGCATGTTAATCTAGCTATTACTAAGTTATATCTATTGATAGCCATTACATTGCATTCTTTACCTGCATTGAACTCTAATATATGTAATGAACACCTTCTTCATTTTTTCAAGAAGAATTTCTTGAATATTTGTTTGCCATAACTATAATTTTTTTCTTACTCAACATGTTATATATGCTAACATTATATCCTATGTGATAAGATTTCTCATTTGTTCTTATCATTGTTATCTATCGAATACAATATTTCAGCCTTCTACTAAGTTGTATTATATGTTCATGCCTATTTTAAGATGCACAAGAGTAATTTATTAAGTTCTACTTTGGTTTTGAGAGTTATGTTAGTTTCGATTTATTTCATCGTGCTTCGTATTCTTTCATTTAAGTATAAGTATCCAAAGTCTATGATGCAATGGATAAAGAAAAAGAAAAAAGAAAAGGAAGTGCAGAGGAAATACAACCAAAAGTATTATGCAGGTGTGTCGGACATCTTTTAGTCTAAGTATATATTTATTATCCATATATCTACTACAATAAGTAATAGTACTACATATATCTAATAAATCACTACAATCCTACCTTACTTAAGTCACTGGAAGTGGCTTATAGTTTGCTATATAATAGTAGTCGATATACCTAATAGTACTATAAGCCTAGCATAGTTAAGTAATTGGAATGGTTCATCAATATTGATTGATGTGCTCCGCTATATCGAATGGGTTGCCAAAACTAACTGATCAGAAAATAAGGAGCGCATCAACAAAAGACACAGAGAACTCTATGCAGGTATGCATTAATGAATACATTTATATATATATATATATATATATATATATATATATATATATATAAGCTATCAATTCTTGCTTGAGTTTGTAACTATCGACTAACTAACAACTCTTGTTTCGTGTAACTCCGAAACAGCCAAAATACAAGAATATACTAAATCAGAGAATGACATTTCCAATAATTCATTGGAGAGACCTATGGCACTAAAAAGGGTATTTTATTTGATAAAAAACAATCTCCAGAAATTTCAAATTTATTTATTTCACTATTTATATAATGTGACTCTCATTACTTTATGTGCAGAAATTATGTAGCCAGTCCACTCGCTACAATTTCAGTAAGAGTGATCGTCCGTCTATTGCAAGTGACCTTCATAATAGTTTCAATTTAATAAATTCTGGGAATGGTGATAGTGAAATGAATTCTGGGAATGATGATAGTAAAAGATTCCACAGCTATCAGCAAAATGAGAATCATGCATTGGCAGTTCAAACAATTCCACTTAAAGATTACTGTGATCAGTCAAGACTCAAGAAAGCTACCAATAACATTACTATAAATATATACACAAAATAATAAAATTACTTAATAATATACTATTATGTCTACTTTGATTGCAGTATCAAATAGCTTGACAAGAAAAAGAATGAATAGCTATACGTATCCAGATAAACGAATGTTGATTCTTCCAAAGGTCTCCCCGTGTAAATATTATAGAGCACATAAGTTTTATAAGGAAATGAAAAGATTTTGTTGTTCCGGGGGAGAAGTTATCCTTTCTCAAACTATATTTCCATAGTACATAGTCAAGCTTCTCACTGGTACTGATCAAAGGTCAAAGGAATTCCACAACATGATAAGAACTTACAACAATCATTTCGCCTATACTTCCATTGGAATGCACTATGATGAACAGTATCAACATAGAGACCATGGAATATATACAGTCAAAGTGTAAGGTCAGGTGCATCACTTTTTAGGTGATTTGATTCCCGAGGACAGTTCAAAAAAAATAATAGGCCTCTAGTTTTACTTCTACGATCCTGAACATCAAGTCTCAAATCGAATGGCAGCATTACCCAGGCTTGATGAAACAGTGGTTGGTGGGTTAGTGACAGTCAGGAACGAGAATCCGTATTCATTATTCTGGAAGCATGCATCCACATTGGACAACATTGATGAATATCAAATATTCATCAAATCAGATCCCGATCTAGATCGAAGAGTGTACAATAGACCGATTTCTACCGAGGTAGCTGGCATATGGATTGAAAATGAATACAGTGATAATGTTGCACCATGGGATATATACCAAGTCAGGACACAGTCACAAAATACAATATTATTATGCATGTTATGATCAACTACAATACGTTTTGATGTTCCCCAGAGGAGAGCCTGGTTGGCATGGAAATATTCCAAGGACTGGAGGTCGTGGTCCTTCAAAGAAAAATGCATCACTCATTCAGGAGGGAGAATCATATATAGCCAATTGTTCAACATTTGAAGATTTCTTGGACAAAGAAAAAGAAGGTAACCACACAACTGAAACCATCAATAAAAGTTATTATATATATATATACATCCATCATATATAAATCACATATATATACATCCATCATATATAAATTGATTAGCAAATTTATATATATTCTTTTCCATGTTTCAGGTAGTTCAATGATACGTTATGATGATATAGCTCACACAAATGACAACATATCCCTACTCCGGTCCTCTAAAAAGCGCAAAACAGTCAGTTGTAGGGAATATTATGTATATAAGTTGCAAATAAGAGAGCAAGACAAATCATATATCCTGCGATTTGGAAGGTTGCAGGAACAATACATTGTGGATAACTATGTGAAGCTTGAATCAATGAGGTTAGATTTTTTAAGACATAAAAGCAATCAGAAAAGATTGAGGCGGGAGAAGTACCAAGGCTTGATTGATAGTATTGTTGCACGAGTACAACAAGCTGGGAAAGTTGGTAAAAGAGTATATCTACCTTCAACATTCATTGGCGGACCCAGAGATATGAGGCATCGATACCTAAACTCGCTAACTCTTGTACAAGAATTTGGTAAGCCAGACATTTTTTTGACGATGACATGTAATCCTAATTGGCCTGAAATCAAAGCACTATTGCAACCGAGTAATAGCACAACAACAGCCCGGGGTTTGCTTGCAAGAGCTTTCAAATCCAGACTAACAATCTTGACCGAGAAAATTATGAAAGGAGAAATATTTGGTTTGGTATCATCAGTGGTGCACGTGATTGAATTTCAAAAACGAGGATTGCCTCATGCTCACTTTCTGATCATCTTAAAGCCAGAATACACGTTGTTGACACCAGAGGCATATGATCGCATGGTTTGTGCAGAGTTACCGGATAAAAATGAGGATCCATACCTGTATAGCTTATTAGTGCGACATATGATGCATGGACCATGTGGAGAGTTGAATCCAGAAAAATGTTTGCATGAAGGATGAACGATGTAAAAATCATTATCCAAAGAATTTTTCAAAATACGTAGTCCATGGAAAGGGTACCTATCCTGTTTATCGAAGGAGAGATAATAAACGTCAAGCGAAAGTCAGGGGGCACATGCTCAACAATCAATGGGTTATACCATATAATCCGACATTACTAGCAGAGTTCGATTATCACATTAACGTTGAGGTGCTAGATAAAAGCCGGCCAAGTATTTGTATAGGTACACCATAAGGACATGACAAGGTAATATTCCGTGATAGCATCTGACATAATCAAGGGCAGAAATTCGATGAAATATCAGATATCGTAACGCCGTATTGGGTTTCCAGTTGAAGCATCATGGAGATTATTTGCGTTTCCTCTATATGGAATGTATCCATCAGTTTTACAGTTACAAGTGCACTTGCCGAACTTCCAAACAATCCAGTTTGAAGATGATGCAGATTTAAATGATATCATGCAAAGTGAGAGGTTCAAAAGGACAATTCTAACATAATTCTTCTCTTTTGATGCCACTAAATTTTGCAAAATTACCACAGAACTGACCAGTGCTACCATATTTTGAAACTGCTAAAACTAAATCTTTGATGCCACCGATTTCTCTGCACGCTATCTATAACCGTCTTATATGTATTTTGAGAAGTATTGAAACTCAATCCTTTGATGTATAAAACAAAGTTTGTCATTAAAACGTTCAACGTGCTAGCTGTTCGCTATTTTAGTTAGTCCCAGACTCGGCCCGTTGATTGACGGGCACTCTTAATAGTTTTTATTATATATTTTCAAATAAATATGTGAGAATCGGAAATAGGATAAACGGTTTGCCTAAAACAACGCCACTTTGGATGGTGGGTGACGGGGTGTTAGAATATTTTTTTTATGGAGAACCATAAGACATCGATGACATCGATGTTTTGTAAAAATGAAAAATTATTATTATGCCTCAAAATTATGGAGATTGTTGAATCGCGGATATAGCCGGACTTAGGAGTCCGATTTCGATGGTGCAGAATATTTTTTTTAAAGATGTAGTTTGATTCGATTTTTTTTTTAACTATGGCCAAAATGACGCTTTTTTAAACCTTTATGACGCATCCCATTAATCAATCAAAACGTTTATCCGCTACTCTACAACTGTAGCTGTTATCGAAGCCGAGCTTTTTTTTCCTCGGAGCTCGTGTTGGCTCACCGCTTATCCAAAATGAAGTTATACTAAAGTTATAGAATTGTTCATTACTAAATTATAACAATTCAATGATAAAATCGAATTTTGTTGAAACTTAATATATAATACTCAATAGAAAAAAAAAACCATGATTTGCAAGAATAATTAGAAACAAGAACAATTCAATGATTTGTGATAAATGTGATCCGCTACATTAATCGGATTACAAATCAATATGACTCTATTATAAGCATTCTTTGGTTACACAGATTCCTTACGATCCTGGGTCGCCCTATTGGAATACCCACTTTGCCTCTAAGCCAGGAAAACCTCCTTATTAGAACCGCTAGAAGGTGTCATGTGTTGCCATCTGGGTCCTCATGAGTCCAATACTTGATCCTCGTAGTACCTCGAAAGCTTAGATCTAAAAGGATTGGCTGCATTAATTCGACGATCAAGTCAAGATTTTGTACTCTAGTGTGAATGTACTATAAAAGTAGTAAATTGCACCAAGTTAATAAATGTACGCATGAGCGAGGTATTTATGTAAAAGTACAAGAGTGATGGTACCAACTCCTCGGACATGCGACACTTATCATCATCTGCAGAATCTTGGCCTCACGGAGGCCTTTATTCTTTATGGTCCTTCACAGGCCTCCAAATAAGGCTATATATATCATCATTACCCACCGAGTGGTTAACGTGCACTAAAATGTTTGAGAGATCTTCTATGGGACCTAAACGCTCATCGGGACAAGACCCCCTCCAAACCTCCGCTACCCACCGGCTGGGAAGAGAACCGCATTTTGACAAGTATCGCTGCCTGGACAAGACTCGCCCTTTGGATCCTCGTTTCCTTTGCCAATTGATTCCCTCGATGTGGAACCTCAAGCCCTCTCTTTACACTTGTCCATACCTCGACACACGAGATCCAAGCCATTGGGTTCTAAACCCTATAAATGGTACCTTCTTTTTCTTAAAGTGTATTTCCCTTTATTTTAACTCAAACGCTTCATCTTCAACCTTTCCATCTTCCTCACTACAACTTTCTCTTTCCATCGCCGACCTCTGTGCAACTTCTTTGATTTCTCCGCCGCCGTATTCCCACAACACCAACATTATCTCAGGTAACTTCACCCTCCCCTTTATGCTTTGTAAGTTCTTGAATCATGTATAACCTCCCCTCAAATGCATTGTCCCAAGTACCCTCATATGGGTTTTACTTTTAGGATTTATGTACAAAAAACATGTTAGTTTATGTTGATCTGGGTGGTGTTTATGAACATCTTCTGAGTAATATGGAGAATTAAGGGTTTGGAGATTTCTTGAATCTTTTCATATTCGAAGTGATGGTTCTTGAAGCTTTCCCCTTCTCGGTGTTCTTGATATTCTGTTCTTAGATTGTTGAACCTTTTGAAAATATCTGCTTTGTTATGTGTTTGGATCTTGATGTAGGTTGGAAAAATTGTGGGGTTTATTTCGGTGCTGAAGATGAAGATTTTCGGGCCCTAATTTTGAATATTCTTGGAGCCCTTTCGTTTTCCCAAATTGCCCCTACTTTGGGTCTCCGATTTCCCAAAATTTTTCGATTTTGTTTAACCCACAGACTCGCATTTCTGCGTATATGTCCGACGATTCTAACCCAGAAATTTCTTCCATAGTCAAAGGCCCAACTCGCCTATTATGGCAATGGAACCTGACACTCTTGCCTTTTTTAGATTATACACCGAAAGGGCGCAGCTTACTATCGGGCAACTTTGAAATTTTCCAAGGACCATGATCATTTTGGTTAATATAGCGACAGGCCCAAGATTTCAAATAAATTAACGACGGAGACGCTGGGAAAACCCGCAAAGATTTAGATGTATTCCCGCAGCCCCCAAGATTCGCCCCTCCCTCTTCTTCTACCACCGAGTCACTGCACGTACTAATCCTCAAATTTCTCTCAAACCGCTGAACCTCGTTTCAAGTGATGCTAACGCCGGGCAAATAAAGACACCCACTATTATTCGGCCATGTAATCTTTACCGGTAGAATTCTCAGATGAGGATTTAGTTAATTTTAGGCGGTACTTTTTCATTCCCTCATTTGTAGAAATGTGCCTTCCCTTAGAAGAGAGTGTGTTTTTGAGCCATTGCTGACCCATCTTATACCGGGCGTCATTTAGGCCCCTGACGAATCAGTCATGTATAGAGTCCCTATCCTATGGAACCCGCTTTCCCTTCCCGCCTTTATGATGAATTATTAGTAACGCAGCAAGGTGTCCTAAAAAAAAAAAAAAAAAAAAAAAAAAAAAAAAAAAAAAAAAAAAAAAAAAAAAAAAAAAAAAAAAAAAAAAAAAAAAAAAAAAAAAAAAAAAAAAAAAAAAAAAAAAAAAAAAAAAAAAAAAAAAAAATCCCATGGGTGGCTACTATCACCATCTTTATAGTTTCTTATAGATGGCCGAGATAACCCTATACTACCCCTTTCTTTAATTCAACACCTCCCATTCTCGGGGTCACATTTCCTTCCCAAAGAATCCTCGAGGTCAGAACATTTTCAATTTGAATCAAAGATTGAAAAGATCGCCATAACAAAGATGGCACTTCAAATGGTGCTTCATGAGCGAGGTACGGGAGATGCGATTCCCAAGAGCGGATCTCTTTAAAGGATGCAGCACCCCAAGTTTAAGAAAACCGCTTCCGACATACCAGATCTCGGCACTTTGAAGCGGCATTTTATTAATCCCTTTACTATAAAAGTATTTTAAGTAGGGAGGGTGTTTTAATCTCAAGCCGGCTCATCCGCCCAAAGAGTTTGACCAATCCATGGGCGCCTCCGATCGATCGGGGGTATACCGATATTTTTTTTTTTTTTATCTTGAATTTCTTCGCTCGACTCCAACTTCTACTATTTCGCAGATGAGGTACCGGTGGCCTTACCAAATACGTGAACTCCAAGGAAGTGCCTCCTTCTCCACCATGACCGGAGACCACGCTCCACCTCTTTTAGTGTGTCAACGTGGGTCAAGAAGCTCATGACACGTGGTGCCACCGTGATCTCCTCCAAAGCTAGCCGCTTCCAATCATCTAATTTATCAAGAAAGAGGCCTCGCTATCGAACCCCTGCCCTCCTCTCTCGTTTCAACCGACAGACGCCTATTGCGACGCAGCCGCCTGTGTCCAAATATTAGACTGGACCGAAGCACTCTTTCTTCCTACACTTCTGTGACGTGGAGGTGCCCAAAAGAAAGTTCCGGTCTCAATCCCTCTACTTCGGACTCGCTTCATGAGGAGGGTGTTGATTCCGCCCCAAGGGCTAAAATGGGATACTCATCGAATTTTCTGGAGCTACCCTATACCATACCCGCGGGGTCCGGGGACATCGAGGAGTCTACTCAGGAAGAAACAAGATATTTTCCACGCTACCCGCCCCTCTCGGCCTAGATCGATTAGGAAGGATTACGATGCAATCCGCGATCCCTTAGAGATTCAAGATGGCTCTTCAACTCCAAGTCACCGAGCTTAAGAAAGAGAACGAACGGCTCAAAGTCGGTGCCAATCTAGCTGTCAAGGAGAAGAAGGAGGCGACCTCTCAAACCTTAGCAGAAATCAAGAAGCATGATCTCCTTCCTGGGCTCGATTTACCAAATGAGGGCGAAGACTTTGACATTCCAACAAGCTCCAACGATTTGAACTAGTCCATAGCCAAACGCGTTAAGATGTGTGAACTTGAGCAGTGGCTAAGGATGGTGAAGAGGTTCTTTCCTCGCCGATTGATTGAAAAGACCATCTATGACTATGACGGCGTTGGTGCTCTTCCGGATCAAAAGACCATCTATGACTATCGCCTGAGGACTTCCGGTTGGTCGTGGCTGAATTCATCTATGACTATAATATCGTGGTTGGACCTCCTTATGGTCGACCTTCCTTTATATCGGGCCACCGTCAAGGTCGCTTGCTTTATTATCTTTTAATCGCACGCCTTGCCCCATGTGCCAATTGTCTTATGCTTACGGTCGCCAGGTCAGTACACTTACGGTGCCACCGGCCAGGTTTAACCAAATGGTTACGCCTATAAAATCTTATTTCCCTTTGCAACCACTTTAAAGAAATGATACGGGCTTTTTATTTGATAACCAAAGAATGATCAGCCTGCTGGGTCCGAATGAATGCTAATCTATTGCTAATTATATTTCTATAGATTTGCATCCCAAATTTGTTGTTGTAGCTGCCCTTCCGTGATAATTTTAACAAGTCATATAAAGATAAAACCACCTTTTATTAATGAACACTTGTAAAGAAATGACTTCCCTACTTGGGCGGTTACATGACCCTTTTTGGGTGGTTACACATAATATTTGCATAGTTTAGATGCATGCCAAAGTTCTGAGGAACCACTTTTAAGTACCTAAGTCTTTAGCTCATATGCTGCTGTCCCACAACTTTTCAAATTGACATGCCTCCCATTTAGGCTCAACTTGCTCTGCTCTTTAGGTTGACTCCCGAGCATAACCGCTAGCATTCAGATCTTCATATTGAAATTGACGGCTTTAACCCTTCTGTATATCCTAGCCATAAGATGTTTTGTATTCGAGAGTCTTATATAGGGCTGCCTCTCTAACCCATCCATCTAAGTTGAGATATTCACAACAAATTGGTCCTTGCTTTTCTTCGAACCCAATCCTCCTCAGAGTGGTAAGTCAACCTCTCAACAGGTAAAACCCACTTTTGTTCCATGTAGATCAGTTGAAATGAGACTTGCCCGTTGTTTGATTAGGGAAAGTGAACGGTTAATTAGCAATACCGTCGTAACTCTTCTATCCAACTTCCTCTCCTATACCTCGGGAGTATGTTCTTCTTGATGCCTTTAAATATTATATGGTTCATGACCTCAACATGCCCATTCATTGGGGATACGGGACGGGGGCGAATCGGAAACCCACCTAAATTTCAGCGAAATCCATCAACACTTGCCCCTCAAATTGAGGACCGTTACCTAACACCAATATTTTTGGGATTCCAAACCACGTGAGGATGTTTTTCCACAAGAACTGAACAACCTCTTCGCTTCTAGTCTTTTTGAGAGGTGTTGCCTCTACCCACTTGCTAAAATAATCGACTACCACAATAGTGAATTTAGCTCCTCATCATTTTAGGCGCCTTTTCCTACCAGGTCGACTCTCACATAGCGAATGTGGGACTACTAATCGATGGTGGACGGCGGTAATTGGAGGGTATTTCATTCATCGCAACGCCACACTTCTTCACATACGCAAATTTATCCTTACCAACGGTAGACAATCTAGATTACAAATGTCATCAGACTTTATTACGTGATCTCTTGGTTACAATAGGACTCTCTACGATCCGGGTCAGCCTGGTTGAAATAGTCATCTTCGGTCTGGTCTATGAAAACCGCTCCTTCTTAGAACCGCTGGAAGGTGCTTGGTAGTTTAATCATGGCTCATGAGTCCAAGACTCATCCGCCTATAGTAGCCTGAAAACGTGATCATGTGGATGCTGTCACATTAATCTAATGATCAATTTAGTATTTGTATTTTAGTGAATGTACTATAAAGTAGTAAATTACAATTAAGAATAAATGTATAATGAGTGGGGTATTTATAAAGTAAAGACAAGCAGAGCCGACGGTACTAACTCCTCCTCGATCATGACACTTGTTATCGCTCAGTAACCCCGCCTCATGGAGGCTCATTCTTTCTGCGGGCCTCCAAATAAGGCTATATATATCAATTTGGATGAATAAAATCTTCTAACAAAAAAACTAACATAAGGGGTTAAAGAGAACACTTCAATGTAAACGATAATTTCATTCACAATTTATCACATCATGATTCGTACAATAGACATATTTAATAATTTATTAAAGATGAAAAATAAAACAAAATTGAAATATGATTCTAATAAGATTTGTTTACTTCAGTTGATCCATCCAATTACATCAATTTTCATATTATAGTAAAAAATTTCACCGAAGAAACATCAAGGCAGCGATAGAAACCACTAAGAATAAGGAAAAAAAATGTGGCAGGCCAATTACAAGATTCGAACGCAGCCCACCAGTTTTTAAGTTCAATTTGAATATCATTGCACTTGACTACCTTTATTTATCATATCTTCATATATAATAGACAATTTTCAAAAACGAATTTTGGTGGTGCAATTTGCACCACCTTATCTAGCTTAGGTCCGACTATGATCGCGGAGGAGACTTGCCGAGGCTCCAGGGCGAGGGAGCACGATTAGCTTATTGGAGATATGTGTTTCCTCACCAACAAAACATCCTGGCTCTTTCAAGTGACACAATGAAGTCAACTTTTTAGACAGATGATGGAATTGTGCTTCTCAACTTATGTACTCCCCCTAAATTGCACTATTCTATTGCAAATCTCATGCATCTTCTATCTTATTGCAGTCCATTAGTAAAAACTGTGAAATCACTACTTTAAACCTAAGTAGCACTGAGTCGGGTACGGGGACAAGAAGCGGGGATGAGAACGGAGACAGGAAACGCCTAATTAAAAATTTATTGATACGGGTACAGCATGGGTACGTCAATATTTTACAACTATTTGATCATCACAATTTAACAAACAACGTAATCATCATTTATTTTACAACTATTTTGTAAAATAGTTAATTCGATAGTAATCATCATTTATTTTTAGAATAATTTTTATATATTCTTCATTTTTCATCAATTTTACAACTATTTTGTTGCTTTATTGGAATTAAAAATAATTAATTATATATTTAAAAAAACGACTTTGGAATGAATAATAATTAATAGACATACCTTTGTAGAATATGAAAAAAAGATAAAAACCCTATATTAATATTGTGAGGAGGTGAAGAATGAGAGGATTAATAATAAATTGAAAACCCTAGTCATGTATTTTTATATTTTATTTTTATTTTAGTTTTCTTTTTATACGGGAACACCTATATACAGAAGGAAACGTTTCGGAAACGTGTCTATCACGGTTACGAAACGACCCCATATATTTGGCGTCTTCCCCACCTTGCCCGAGATGTCCCTATATGCCCTCCTCTGGACGAGGTCTTCAGGAGGCTAATTGAAGTACTCCGCGTTTAGCTTCAAACAAAAGCAGTAGAAAGGGAAAAAAATCACAAACTAAAGTTGGTATATATGTGCATGCATGTATGATGTATCATGAGTTTTTTCTTGAAGGCTTATATTTAGATGCTTATTAGGTGTTTACTCCAATCTTGACCATTAGATCACTACTTTTTTATTAATGGTTAATATTGAGTAGGGGTATTTGTAGAATTTTTTTTTTTTTTATTTTTTTTGCATTTAAAAAACTTCCCACAATTATAGCATGCAAACTTATTTCCGGATTTGTTGGCTATTTTTTCCACCACCTTTAATTTTTGATTTCATATTTTTATTTTCCTTCCTTTTAGATTATAGTTTATGTTTAGATAATTCATAATTCAATTTTTAAAATATTCAATATTATTTTACTCTAATTATTCATCATCATGGATCCAGAAAACTCGAATTCAAATATAGAATAAATTTTTTATATTTTTATTATACCACTATTTTTTAACCATGGGATTTAATTTTTTATTTATTAATACCACTATTTTTTATTTTTTATTACATGATATAGAATATATGATTTTTTCTGTGTTCATGGCTAAAAGTCTATCTGTAAAACCACTCGATAGTCTTCCATGATATTGATTATATGGAGAGTAATACCACTCATCAGTTTCATATGGTATTTGATTTTTCATGTAATGCCATTAAATGTTTCTTTGTTGAGTTAGTATCCATAAGCTCTTTATTTTATTGGTATAAGTATTGCATTATTCTATTAAGTATTGTCATGCATTCTTGATATCCTCTATTTGGATCTTGCAATTGGCAACATGTTTGGGCACCTGTCGGTTAAAACAATAAGACTTAGATATGGTAATGCAATACCATCACACACTAATATGTCGGTCCGGTTAAGGTTCTATTAAGAATCTTAATACAATTTGTTCTATTAAGATACAAGATACTGGCACTGAAATATATTGTTGAGTATCCTTAATATACTCGATACTCATATTGAAATATGTCACTGAGTATGTTGTGTTAACTGCATTCACAAATGTTAAACCTTATAATGCAATAACATAAGAATTATAATAATATATACGGAGTATATACTTTTGTAAATTGGCCCATAAGAACTTAAAAATAGTTAAAGAAGTCTATAATAATTTAAAAATTGTAAAACAAAGTACTTTAAGAATCTTAATAGAACAATATCTTAATAGCACCCTAACTTTCTATCTAATATGTGGTATTTCGGATCTCAGAATGGATACCACGACATGAGTATTATGTGTATTACATAATACAAATGTGAATATTCTGTGTATTTGAGATTACAAAATGGATACCACAACATGAATATTATGTGTATTTCAGATAACAAAATGTATAATTAAAATGAATAGTATTACAAAACACAAAATACTACTAAATGAAATACACACACAAATTATAAAAAATATCTATAAGTTATATTATTTAGATGAAGTTGGAGCTTTTTACCTTATTCATCATATTATTCAACACATTATTCATCAAATTGGACTGAATCATTTCAATGTTTATCAAATCAATTGAGTTCAAAACTAAATTATTATTAAATCTATGAATTGGGTTCAAAACTTCATTTTTTGAAACAAGTTCTTACTATATCTAACCAATTTCTAAACTCATGTTTAAATAATTCAAACATCAACCAACATGAAATAATTAATTCTAACAACACAATACTTTAATTGTAAAAAAATTCATTCAAGTATTATCAAACTCATTCAACATTGTATTATTAAACAAACAACACAATACTGTAATGGTTCGAAAAAATACATCCACTGTTTGTGTTCTTGTCCATTTTTGCTTAATTTTTTGTAATTTCGACTTGATAATTGCTCCTCACATTCAATTTGTATCAATGAAATCGTATTCTTACAGTTTTTGTGGAATTGTGTGGCCTGTTTTTGTATTTTGAAAAGATTTTAATTTGATTATATCATTCAATTGGAGAACTTGCCTTCAAGAAGGAAACTAATTATTGACTTGTGAAAGGAGACGAAATTGGGGTGATGAGACAAAATTAGGGGGAATGGGGGATTTGATTTTTTATATTTAATAAAAATATATTTTACCTATTATATCTTTGTAAGCATGGTACTTATAAGACCATTGTAAGCTCCTAGGTATTGCATTGTGCCACTGAATATATCAAGCAACACAGTAATTCTGAGTTCTAATTCTATAGACAAGAAGAATTCATCTTGGCAAATGGAGTACTCACATTGAAATGAGCACAACAAACATTGCATAACAAGTGATCTGTTAAACAAGGCACAAAAGTTAGGAAATCAGGTATGTGGGGTGTTCTGCCATGGCAAAACCATGATGATAACTTTGACTCGCACATCGGACACTCAACACAATAGATTTCTATAGATGGAACAACAACTTATCAACAATATTCATCAAGAACTTTCGAATGGTCAAAAAGTGTGAATGAACACATTTGCCAACATGTAATATTAAGATGATTTCCTTAAAGTACCTCATTAAGGGTACATGCTTGAAAGACAACTCAAGTTCATCATGTGAGCCCAATGTATAAAGATGGAATTTTAGGAACACTTACAATAGGAAATTACCAGTATGTCATGATACAACATGCTTCATATTCTGAAGACGTGTCTGGGAGACGACGGCAATCTATGTCTGCAACTGCCCAATGTAGACGCTTGAGAAAAGGTAGCTGACTATGCGAGTGAGAATACCTTCAAACTCTTTCACTGCTTCCTTCATATTGTACTGTTTAGCATGTAACAGCTATGCTGCTTTCTTGGACTTGTACTGTTTAGCACATACCATGTAAATACACATATTTATGAAGCTGAGACCGGCCAATAACCAAAAGAAATAGTCAAGATGGCCCTCATTCAAATTATCAGGAATCCACCCAGCTCTTCCTCCTTGCGTTGTTAAAGCTGTCACTACAGTAAGAATAAAAGAGCTCAAGTAGTTTCCCAGACAAGTTGTTAAAAGATTTAGTGCACTTGACAAACTACGCATAGCATCAGGAGATTGATCATAGAAGAACTCAAGTTGCCCAATAAACGTGAAGACCTCAGCAGCTCCTACTAGGAAATATTGAGGTATTTGCCAAAAGATACTGAGAGGAACAGCCATGGCTTTATCAACCAACCCCAGCTCTCTTGCAAGCTGCAACCTCTTAATCTCAACCAAAGCAGCAGCAAACATGCTTAAAATTGAAATGAAAAGACCAATTCCGATCCTCTGTAACTCAGAGAACCCCCTCTCTTTGCCAGTCAGCTTTCTTGCTATTGGTACGAGAAACCTGTCATACATAATGACACAGACAATAACACTGATGACATCAAAAGTTGAAAGAGAGGCTGCCGGGATGTTG
Organism: Lithospermum erythrorhizon; assembly: GCA_019722365.1. NCBI lineage: Eukaryota > Viridiplantae > Streptophyta > Magnoliopsida > Boraginales > Boraginaceae > Lithospermum > Lithospermum erythrorhizon. The sequence goes on along the minus strand of JADFUC010001763.1, from coordinate 180,672 downwards.
AACGAACCAATTGATGTGTCCATCACTGTGCCTTGCTCTACAAACATTGTTGACATCTGGGCATAAACAGCAGAAAAAACTATTCCAGTAGCCCAGACCGGGAACATGCGAAGTAAGATCTTTAATTCCTCAACTTGTGTGACTGTGCAGAGTTTCCAAGGGTTAAAGTAGTCACTAGATTTGTTTTCATCATCTGAGATAACAGCAGCTTTATCAAGGCACCTGCAAGGAAATTAGGTGCCTCATGATAAATTCTCAAGGCTAATTAACCATCCTGTCCTGGTTCAAATATTTCAGTGTAAAGGGACGTTCATTTACATGTCATACCAATGAAATGCACCATGTGAAATATAACTGGATGTAATAGAAGATGCTCAAACCAAGGTAGATGGAAAATTCATGATACAATGTGAAAATATTCATGCAAACGAAATTCACATTATTTATATATTTATGAAAGCATGCCATCACATCTACTAGTGTTAGTTACTCCTCCCAATCTGTTGAGTGTACTTTACAGAACTAATTCCATGTACAGTAAATTCTAAATAGATTCATGACACTAAGCTCACATGCCAAAACTATAATGAGAAATGGAGGGGTTCTCATGGTGGCATCAACAAATTATTTGGACGAGTCACGAGTCCATGACAAACGCTTAAGAGGAACAATAATTGTATGTATAATTACCAAACTATATACATGTCCAACTTCTTTTGCAAAGCAGCCATTGCACTTATTGCCAACTAATTCACATATTTCATATTCGAGTCTCGACTATAACAAATATCAGATCATTTTATATTTAATAAGGATGAAAATATCTTCAGGCACAATAAGATGATATTCCCTCTCAAAACATTAATGTATATAGTACAAGGCACAGAGATGTAGACATTGGATTAGGAAAAATTGAGCAGGTGGAATCTAAAACCGATTAGATGAGAAAGTAATATGATAAAGGGCTCTTACTTCAGCTCATCAGTGTGCAATAGTTTTCGACTTCCTTCAATTGCAGAGAATTTATCCGATGTTTCAAACAGAAGATTACAATCATGTGGAACAGGCAAACTACACTTGCGGAAGGCTGCCACCAAAACCTGGCATATTCTAGTAAGTGGGCTTCCCCCGGGTTTCTGAAATCTATATAGAGATGTTCCTGAAAAGAAACTTGCTACTGATATACCCATGAACAACGCCGGGATGCCAAAGCCAATACTCCATCCTAGATTTTCTTGAATCCATACAATAACACTACTTGATATTAATGCACCAATGTTAATGGTGAAATAAAACCAGTTAAAGAAGGATCCTTTCTTCACTCTTTCCTTCTGATCGGTATCATCGAACTGATCAGCACCAAAAGATGAAACACATGGCTTGATTCCACCAGTTCCAAGTGCGATCAGATATAAACCAAGGAAAAATATTGCATATTGGCCAGTAGTTGCTGATGGACATACAGAACCCACACATTCTGCAGGTACAAAAGCAGGAACTGCAGCTGAAAGGGTCAACACACACATTCCCTGCAACATATTAACACCAAAATATTTCACATTTCAAAGAAATATAATAAACGGAAAAAAAGGGAAGCAGATATATTTGAGAATTCTCATTCTCCTAGGAGCAATGACTGGTTATGGTCATTAATTCTCCGATTGTAAAACTATTGAATCTTATCAAGATCATACTAAAGAAAAATACTCGACTGTCAATGGAGAGCTGCGTAAAAGATCTTAAGATTTTGATGTAGCATACTCAAAATTGACTCACGGTTCCTAAGGGATACAACTTTACCCTAGTCAACCGACTTTATCGAGAAAGATTACTTTTTAGGCTAAAAGAGAAAGAAGAATATTTATTTGAAACACATATTGTCTCTTTCTATGAGTTTTTATGGGCACCTCTAGTGCTCAGTGAGTTATGGAACCTACAAATAAGATTCAGTGGATGGACCAATCACCCTAAATATTGTGACATTCATAGGTGGTCAGGAGATACACTAATCCTGCTCAAGTTAATCCGACTTGTGCTACAGCCCAAAAAGCATGAACTCAGTCACGTATTTCAAGCAGAAAATATCTACCTGCATCCTTAACAAAGAGAATTGATTATCTACTAAGGTCATTCTGTCAATATTAACCACATCATTGCAGTTGTTTAAATGCCTAAATAAGGATAATAGTGAGAAATGAGGGAATAACTTACAAAAAAGTAAATAATGGAAAAGACAGCAATGGTCCAATATCTTCCCCAGTACGCATCAGCTAGAACAGCTCCGATAAGAGGAGTCAAGTAGCAAGTACCCTGCCAAGTAGTAACATTTCTAGCTGCAGAAACATTTCCTTCATGTAACTTCTTTGTCAGATAATTAACAAGATTTGTCGCAATTCCATAGTAAGCCAAACGCTCACAACATTCATTACCTGTCAACAACACAAAACATCAGAAAGACGAATTACAAAATATATTACAAACTAACCAATCGATATAATTAGTATAACAATTTTAGAGAGAGCACCAAGAATGAAGGGACATGCTCTCCAATTTCCAGTCCCTCTTTTAAGAACAGGGTTCCCTTTGATGTCGACTGACCCATCTCCTGTATATAGCCCATTGCTCTCACTCTGAAGAACGAGAATATACCATGAGAACGAAAGAATTAAACTTTTAACACTTAGATCACTTTCCCTCCAAAAACACAATTTAATGCATCAATTGTATTGAGCTCAAACTTCTATCATACAAGCATATATGATATCACAAACTTATTCAGAATAATTATACTAGCTCCAGTGTTCACGCCTAAAGGTCATTGTTTCGAATTTTCATCTAGGTGATGGAATCACATTGACAACTCCAAAGTCTAAACTTTCATAAGAGAAAACAATAACTACCACCATTCCAAAAAGATCGTCAATTTTGTTTTTTAATGATCAGAATTAACAAACATTGTTAACTTAATTAACACATATAACATTGATTTGAGTCAAAATTGTCGAGTAAATAGTAAAAAATACGTTGAAATGCTATCTTTAAATACATCAAAACTTAAAACTTGACAATATTTTTGAAATGGAGGGAAAACAACATTCACAGTAAAAGATAGTCTAGTTTGATTTTTAACAATCAAAATTAATAAATTGGCACAACATTAATTTGAGTCAAAATCAACATGTTAATAATTATGTAGTTAGGTTGACAATGCATGGTACCTTTCTATTTACTTCTCAAGTCTCAACAAATGTTATACTTCATCCATTTCAATTCAACTTGGATATTTATATTCAGCAAATAGTCAACTTATTTTTTAGCATATAATTAATTCGTTTAACTTTATATTTAGAGAATATATGCATGTCAAAAGATGATAAAATTGGATAATACATGCTACTTACACTTGTAATCATGTTTCAAGTTAACAAAGTATTTAAATATGGATAATTTATTATCAAAATTGAATATTTTTTATTACTAAATCAAACATCTAGTATTATATAAAAATATATTTAAGTTTAAAATTTAATAAGTCAATCATTAAAATTCAAAACGTGACAATTATTTGGAACATAAAGAAAGACGAACTAAACCTGGAAGTTATTATGTCCGTCTTCAAGGAGAGATTGTTCTTCAAGTGACCCCATTAATATTTATGATCTTATGATATTATGATTACTGTAAATTGTTTTTTTTTTTCTTTTTTTGGATTATGATTCTGTTAGGAATCCTACATTAATTTGTTGTTATTTATCATAAACAAGTGTTTCAGTGTAATAATATCAGTGCGTTCATTCCGAAGATTCCTTGGAGTGCTAACTGCCCTGGATAACGTAACTCCTCGGGACTAGCAAAATGGTAACTACTGTATCTATCAATTTTTTATTTATCTACACCTACATAGGGGCGAATTTGCATGGTTAATGAGTCGAGTTGATGCGGATATTGACATATTAATCAATTAAATATTTTATTAAGTCGGATAATTATCAGGTTATTTCATATACTAACTTAATTAACACTTATTTCATGTAGACTATTATCTTTATTTTGCACTCATATCCTCTATAAAATTAATTAAATCTCTTATCCTTGTAATATTTTAATGTCCATTTGTTTTGAAACATTCAATTTGTGATGGTGTACACACGCGATTTATGTAACTTCTAAAAAGGCTACTTAGGTGAGAGACTATTTTATGTACACAACACCTTTTTCAAAAATTACTTTCTAAGATATAATATATTTTATTTTGAAAAATAAGCTTGGTTAGACTACAAACTAGCTTTTTATCTCTAAACTGACTTATTCTATACTATTTGTCCTTATTGGTACTTACTTTAGTTCTTCAACTTTCTTCCGTATATACTTAAAATAATGTAGTAATATGTACATTATACTCCTAACATTCTTAATTGATAAAAATAATCTCAAAATCGTGTTCAAAACTACAAAACCATTATTTCAAGAGATTAAATTCCATTTCAAAGAACTATCACTCAATTCTTTTCACCTCATTCACCATTCCATCACTCAACTTTTTAAAGTATTTCATTCCATCACCCAACTTCCGAACACCGAAAAATTTCATTCCGACGTCAAAGCCGACAGCTTAAAACACTAACCTCAGTGATATTTTGAAGTCAAAACATAAACAATTTTAAAAATACAAAACTATTTATTTTAAGAAAACATAAATAAAACTTCACCCCTACCACAATTCCCCCTAGCTGCATCCCCTACCTCTACCTAAACATCACCATCTTCAACCACCATAGCTGAACACCACCTCCTCACCGCCGCATCAAGCGGCGCCTACACGCTCCTATGCGATCCCTCAATCTCCGACACCGATTCCGCCTCCCCTCTGTCCGCCTTGAAAACCAAGATTTTCAATTCGTACTGTCCCGTCACCGTATCACCTCTACGTAGTTAGTATTTTAATTGTTTTACAAGGACTAAAATACTCTTACTGAAAGTTATGGTTTTAACTACTTTGGGACCGTAAATCTGCCAATCATTTAAGTCGGGAAATTCGAATGGAACACTTTAAAAGTTTGTTTACTGCTGAATCACAATCTAGTGAAAATTGAGCGACACCACGCTATTAGTCCTATATAAGTATATGAACATGCTTTTTGTAGTTACTTTATGAATTAATAAATAAGCAGCTTGTACATGGGCTCAGCCGCCATGATTGCTCATCACTTACAAATATATGATTTTCCTATTTTTACACGAGCTTACGTTGACAAAACATTCTTTTTCAGAATTATAAAAATACATATTCATCATAAAAATCACTAAATAATGAATGAATAAACTCATGGTAGTTTCATATTTTGGGATTTTTTATCTTACAAAATGTGAGAAATTAAACGAAAGTATCTTAGTTGTTATTTATCATCAAGTAAAATTATACTTTAACGATATTTGCCAGCAGAATTATTATGGAAAATATTCATGAAAACTAAATCATGGTAACTTCTCCTCCTATAAATAAGGAGAATTGAGAACATGGGGCTTCAAAAGTACTCCTCCATCTGACAAACATTGTCCACGTTGAGTTTTTAATAGTCAATTTTTAAACTTTGACTTTAAATATAGCTCAACCTATTCCTACCCCTAAACTTTTTGGATTTAACCTGCTGGCTTGCTCCACCTAACTTCACAAATCGGTCCCCTGCTTGCCCCTGAACTAATCATTTTGGAGGATTCCGCCTGGGGCTTTTAGTGTTAAAATTGACGTAATCTAGTTTTTAATGAAGAGCAAAATCGTAATTGTACATATATTAGACTTTTGAGGTCAATTTTAATAACAAAACATATTTGGGCCATTTTAAAACAAATTAAAAAAAATTAGAAACAACCCCCATCCAACATTCTTCATCACAGCCTCACCCTCTCTCCCCCAGAACTCCACCCCCCACCCTCGAATTCTCGCTATATCTTCTCCTCAACACCGGCTCACCAATCCCCAAACCTCTACGATCCTACCCACTTGAATGCAGCCCACCACCATTATGAAAATATCTCCATACTTGGAAAAATAAGTCATAAACTGTCAGTTTTTACTTGATTAAAATAACTATTATCTAAACCGACACGGTAAACTCCTTACTACAGATTATAAAAACAGAATTTAACTTTAGATCGTTGCACTCCTAAGCATATCAAGTCATAGAGGAATAAATCGGGAGGAGCTCTAAACAAAAAAAGAGGGTCAGTTCTAAAGTTAATACTTCCCCACACCAACGATCGATCAAAACCATTCCTTCGCTTTTAATAATAAAACAATTATCAGGAAGAAAGGAATTTAGGAGAAGAAAAACTTGGATTTTTCTTCTCCTAATATAAATTTAACGTTATGGGGTGGTGAATAGAGGCTGCTTTCATCTTTCCAAGATGAATAATAATGATCAATTAATTTCACCAACTCAAACCCCCTTTATATAGGCTCTCAAACCCTATAATTTAGACACTTCAAGAAGTTATGGCAAAATTCTTCAACCTTCATGCTAGAAAAATATTCTAACTTGTAAGAAAAAGATTCTAGAATCTCTCCCCCTCCTTCTTGATTCATGCGCCTACGTGTGTGATTCCAAAATCGGAATCTTGTCTCATTATTTGATACACTTTAACCCTAGAAATTTATAATCGCATTATAGTTTGACTACGTTGTCGCGACCTTCTAGGCTTCGACGACAAGAGTAATAGATTAATTTATGTTAATCGAACATCTAATTGATATAGATTATGAACGGACTCTAGTAAGTCATCATAATCCCTAATGTCAATATGAGTCAATCTCATTATGTCAATTGTTTAACAACTTAACATATATGTGAACTTATACTTATTAAATGAATAATAAATCAATTATACAATCAAATTGTTCAACGAACATATTTATGAGATATTTACAACATAAACATCCTTCAATATACTTCAAATAACAAAGCATCCTAAAGAAATGTCACCAAATTCACAATATGTCAATACTCAAGTTAATCCTCCAATCCGAATGCTCATATTAAATTAAAATCCAAATTTGAAGCTAAATACAAAAATGCAGCCGTTTCTACTATTGTTTAAGCAAAACAATCTCGCTAATTTTGAATTGGTTCAATTTCCCCCAATTTCGATTTACTCGATTTCTTATGTAAAACCGTAATGGTTTCTCACGATGTGTTTTCTGCTACTACTGACACGTAATGTATTTTATAATTTTAATGTAATGAACTGATTTTCTTTAATTTGGGGTTTGTTGGATTTTGGAGAAATTAGAGATCGGCCGAATTCTCCTCGATTTGGCAGTTATAAACGGGTATTCGGGGCGGCGATAAAAGACACGGTCAGGGATGTTTCGCTCGGGTTTGAGGTTATTTACTGGTCAAGTTTTAAGCACTTCATTTTTTTAATAACATTTTATATTATTCAAAGTGGTCCAAATAACGTCTTGTATTTAAAAATTGACCCAAAAGTTTAATATATGTACAATTCCTGTTTTGCCCTTAGTTAAAACTGAACATCTGTCAATTTTAAGGCCTCAGAGTCAAAATACCACAGACTACGGGTTTTGAGCGCCTACGTGGCCCCCTGTACTATTTTTAAGTATTCAGTAATACCCCGAATCCTAATCCAGTAACTGTACTTTTTTAGTGTCTATACACACCCCCGACACCTGCTTAACACAAACGGGGTAAATTAGTAATTTCATGTAATAATTGTGAGGGTTAATATTAGTACTAATTTAATGATGGTAAAATTCTTATCTATTAAAACGCCGGGCCCCATTTTGGGTCTTCATATTACACCTGAACAAACCTAAACCAAAATTAAATATCAGTTAACCCTAAATGAAAGATTCAAGCAAAACCAAGGCTATTATTCAATAACGAATCCATATTAAAAAGTGGCTTCAAAGGGAAATATGTCATTGTTGGGTAAACTCGATGCAGAAGAACTCGAAGAAGGCCCTGTGAGACGCTACAGATCGGGTTCGGGTGTCGATTGGGAGTCAAGCTCATTTAACCTCATTCCTCCATGATCTGGAGCGAAGCTAGAGAAAGTTGAACTAAAAAGTGTGGATTTTGATTTTGTTGGTGCCGATTTGTGTCTTAATCTTTTCAGGCGTTTTTGTTGTTAGAGCTGGAGAGTCTAACTTGCAATTGCAATTAAGGGCATAGTGGATTTCAAGCTTCACAAATTAGGGATTGTAATTCAGGCTTTACTGAGGTGTTTTTATAGTTTGTCTAGTCGCGGAAAAGTCTTGTATTTGATGACGATGTTACAATGGGTTCAATTTTTACTGTTTGCAATTTTAAAAGCTTTGAATTTAATTTGCTAGTTTGAATTTTGTGTGAAGGAATGAATGTTCTTAAGCTAGTCTAATTTTGATTGTGTTTCCGGCTGTCATAAAATGATCCCCCCATACTATGGCTCCCTGCTACTATGGTTTCACTACGCCCCAGAGGCTCTCAAGTAACTGGGCACATAAACTCCTAGACATCGCATTCATAGTCATTGCATTTTATACCTCTATAATGTCTTGGCAAAATAAAAAACTCAGTCAAACAAGATAAAGAAAAGATGACAAAAGCAGTGAAAAACACAAGATTCCATTCCAAATATTGTTGCAGCAAAAAGACAAAAGGTTCCTAGTGACCACTAGTTACATAACCAATAAAGGTTGTCAAAAGCTTCACCCACAACATAAACATGATTCCGTCAAGAAACAAAAAAATCGATATGCCTTCAACTATACAAAAAATCGATCATCACCATACAAAAAAATCACCGGTGCTTCTTGGATGTGTCTCAGATTATGGGCGATAACACCACATATTTTGCAAGCTGATGACAAAACCCTTCCGCGAGGCCTGAAAACCCTCATAGCTTGGTCACCTTTCATATTTTCGCTTATCCGCTTCTTCTCTTATTTCAAGACTTGTTAGCCTATATGACGCCTCCCTGTAGGGGGTGCTTAATATAATCAGAGGTCACACCGCTTTTCGACTTATACAAACTTTTAATTCAGTTTTACCCACATTTAACTAGCAATTTTGTAAAAACAACTAATGTATTCAAAGTAGTATTAACACCCCTAAACGAATTTGATAAAAGATGAAACAATAAAATGATCTAGTAATCACATGTGTACAAAACATTCCAAAACTCAATTTTGATCAATATTAAATATTTGGCCTGGCTCCATGCATAATACATTAAGTCCATTACTACTATCGATCAACTTAAAGAATCTATTACAAGATACCAATAATTCAATACATATATTTAGCCGCAGTTTAAGATATTCTGATAGCAAGTTTACTCATGATTTGATCGGTGCTAATATAACAATTAAGTTCATTGATCAAACTAACTATCCTAATCTATGAATATTGGAATTAAGATCAACATAGGATATTCTATTTTAGCTCGATTAAACTTGGACATATCAATTTAACATTGTCAATTCAATTATATGCTCATTATATTCAATAAGCGTATAAAACTAGCATATAATCTAATCCTAGCAATTTTAAAGCATATATATATAATATGTGCAATAAAGCAAAGAGTAGGAAAGAAGATTTGAACTCGACATTGCTTTCACAAGGTCTACGAATTTACATCCCCCTAATCTAGCCTCACCTTAGGCTTTCACTAGAATCTAGATGGCTTCTTCAAATTAAGGAAGCCCAAACCAACTTACAACTTTAGCTCATAACTTCTCGACACCAAGAACTCCAAGGACCACCCTAAGGATTTCAACCCTAACCTCAAGTTAGAACCTGCCTCAACCCAGATTTCCTCATCTCTTAGCTCCTAACTCCTAGTACACCACTAAGAACCCATAGACACCTTATTTCAACTCAATCAAGTCGAGATGCAACCTCTACCTCGAGCACCTATGTCCTGGTCATTGAGCACTAGCTCAACACTATGGAAATCTACTCATTCCTAAATGAGTGTGTTCTCACAAACACCCCATTCCTGCCTATAAGAACAACCAACTTAACGGACATCTCTTATGAAGATTGTTGTTTTATCCCAACTAAATGCTCCTCAACGAGCTGCTGTTCTAATTAAGCAATTAAGTAACAATTCTATAAATTTTACATCAGAGATAATACATCAAGCTGTTCAACTCCTTGTTGGGAGTAGATAAGACTTCTCAAGCTCTTGAACTCCCCATTTGAAAATTTCATCAAACACCTGAATGCTCTTAGTTTCCCCATTTCGGCTTCAAAGTTTAGCACAAACCAAACTCACTTTGATAAATCACAATTAAAATTTCTACAAGCTGAGATTTGGTGTTTTAAAGACAGAAATGAGTATAAAACATGAACATTGAAAAGTCAAAGAAAGTTTGAAGATTTGGCATTTAAAGGGCGAAACGGAGTTAAAACTGACAAAAACTAAGCTAGCTGACACTATTTGCACTTCATCGAGAAACTATGCCTCATGGGTCTAAACAGAGAAAACACAGTAACGTTGTATCATCGAGATCACCAGACCTATCCTTGGGATTGGGGTCTCAATTTTAAGGCTATAAACTAAAAACGATTTCCCATTTAGACGATTCAAAAGCTGAAAGCTCTTTTCAAACCCTTTAATAAAGCAAATTCAAACCCAAGTTTTATACACAATAAGATTTTCAAAAATATTTTCTTTGACAAAACATTCTAAAAAATATCAAACTAAGTAAGATTCTTTTTAGTCAAAAAATGATTTGAAAAATATCTCCAAATAAGAACTTCAATCAAGATCAAGTGAAAGAAAGTAAAGTAAAGATTCAAGCCATAACTTTACTCAATCTTTGGTTTCGCATCTCAAGACCTCGCTCTTCCGATCTTGATTCTTCGTGAACTTTTCTTCTCGGGTCCTTTCACATCGGTGTATCAATCCATCTTCTTCTTCATCGCTATTCTTCACTTTCAGTTTTCATTTTATTGATTCTTCTTCTATCTCACCATACTCATGATGATCTAAAATTATGTACATGTCAAAGGCTATAAAATATATCAAACACACAAATATATCACATTCACCTAAATACGATTCTAACATCAAATTAAACATATAATTCACAGAAAATTAACGCATTACTGGGTCCACATATGAACCACTCTATGAGTTTGTTAGACTCAAATGTAGACCGCCTGATACCACTTGTTAGCCTATACTTTATCGCCCTGGTGGGGGGCGACAGACTAAGCAGGTCGCCGACCGCTTTTCTAATTTATACAAACTTTAATTCATGCTTCACCGCATTACAACTTTTAGCAATTTGTAAAACAAACGCGAATACTAAAAGTAGATAACACCCTCAAACGAACGCTAGATAAAAGATGAATGCACAAATGATCTGGGGTGAATCATACATGCAATAAACATCCAAAACTCATTTTGACTAACATTAACATTGCTCTCATTCATGCATAATATCGATCAATACGAGTACGCGAGATAAGAATCAACCATACAAAGCTTCAAAGCGAAATAATGGCGACAAGAAGAAGATCGCTCAATCTACCGGGTCTTGAAAGGACCAAGAAGAAAAGTTCACTAAGAATCAAGATCGGAAGAGATCGAGTCTTGACGCAGCTTTCAAAGATTGTGTAAAAAGTTATGGTCAATCTTACTTTACTTTCTTTCCTTGATCTTGATCAAGTTCTTATTTGGGGAGATATTAATTTTGAAGCTTTTGTATGGTTGATTCTTCTTCTATCTCACCATACTCATATTTTGGCATTGCAAAATCACCTCAAGCTCACGACATTTCTTCATTGTCTTCAATGCCTCGAGCATGTGCTTGCTTTTGATATCAATGTCAACTTTAAGGGTCCGACAAGCACCTTTCTAATACATACCTATGAATTAAATCACTTAAGCACATATGCTAGATAGTAAATCAACGTTAAGTCATCATTAAACAAGTGTGTACGACCTAGTTCAACAAACTCCCTGGGATGCATTTAATAAATATTGATTTTTAAACACATGTCCATAACTAATATAAAGGTTAAGCACAAGGACACGGTTTGCTTTTATACTCACATGCTAGATAAAATAAAATATTTAAGCATACTAGCATGGTACATTTCATGGCATCTTAAGCACATATGTTAGATAGTAAACAACGTTTAAGTCATCATTAAAACAAGCGCACGGACTCAGAAATTCAACACATCTTTCTTCCCAATTCTTTTAGGCCATCCTGAAGTACTCTTATATCAAAGTGGAGAATGTCCGATACGAGCTCTTTGTCTAGAAACATAAGTGACCTCCTCAATGGTTCAAAGAAGTTGTTGTAAATTTCAACTGTGTGGCTCAAAAGGAAATCATCAAGTGACATTTATGCGGATCTTGCCTCTGACCAGACACGCAAATTCGGGTACGGCGCGTGCCTCCCAACTGCCACAACCCACACGAGCACTCCCTCTTCTCAATATCAACCACAAAGTCGCTGTTTGCGTATAACTCCTCGAGAACCTGGACGAACAAATGAAATCATGTAGCTTCTCTTCCCTTTTCTGCAACACTCCATCAATCCTTGGACCCACTGGACCCTTACACTTCAACTTCTTCTCACGCTGCTCTACTATCCGGGTCATGATGGTATGATAAATAGTATTCAACATTGTGAGCAATCACCGGTCCCTCGATCCGACGCGAAACGCCAATGCCTCCGCCCAATTATTCAATTCCTTGTTCCAGCCGAAATGCATGTCTTGGTCCATTTCCTTGGATCAATACTGAACAAAGTTATTCTCTCGTATCCTCCACACTCACATTCCTAAGCTGCTGCATCTTTACTTTAAAATATGGTTCATTTAAATACCGAGCACACTTCCCCACATCATATTCTTCAAGACTCTCGGGAATCTTTTGCATTCAATCGGGCGTGAAGGTGTTTGACATATAACTGGGTGGTTCTCAGATCCGATAACTCATTCTTTATGGCACCCTGGACCCTACAATGCCGATTAACAATTAGTTAAGACTTGATATTTAAAAGGCACAGGCCAAAGTACAATGGGCAGTACAAGGGTTACCTTTTGGTCGGGTCAATCATGAAAGACTCCACGAGTCCGTTCACTCATCCATCATCAGATCCTCTTTCAACAACCTCACGAACCATGTCCACGAATCCGTATTCTCAACTTCTACCACCGCCCATACAATGTGATTAAATGCCGTTTGTCAACATCAAAGCACTTCAACAAAGCAAATGCAAGATCTGACCCCTAAACGAACCTTTCAAAAAACAACCGTCGAGGCATACAAATCGGCTTACACCCACTAAAAACCCCTCTTTCAACGGCGATGGGCACATATATCTACTGAATTTTTGTTTTCTTGTTTGACGATTTATAGCCTAATCTGTGCATTATGTCAACTATCTCCTCAGATAACTCCACACCAGCAAATTGGCGGGTTTCATTGTCGTAGAGATTAAGTACCTGCTCGATGGCTCTACGTAGCCAGCTGACCGATCTCGACCTTCGTGTCGTCATATACATCAATCGGCCGAAGTGCCTTCATCGATATGGTCAGTTCTTCGAACTCGTCACATATCTCTTGGCGCCCACTTCACAGAGATTGTTTGGATTTTGACGGACGCCCCACGTGTATGATTCTATCCATTGTTCCACAGATGTTCTGGCTGACTCGCTAACCAAGCGAACGTAAGACGCAAGCTACCATCCGCATTGACACATTTGACATCAACTCTATCAAGCTCATTTTTTACAAACTCAGAGGCTTTGTCAAGCACGTGATACTCCCTGCAACAGTTTTAAATCACTGGCCAGAAAGACCATGTCAATAATACGGATTTTTTAAGATTGGCTTCACTGTCAGCATCAGACCTTCATTTTTTTTTTCTTCTCGCCTCCTCTCACTAACCCGACCTCCTTCCCCTTCGCCATTTTCACTCACCTATGCAACCGATTCGAGCGCCAAATAAAGATTCGTGCAGCCGCCCAATGTCATACATCACCGGCCCCAAATCCTCAAACATTCCTTCTCATTCCGCTGCAGCATTTCCACCATCTACTTATCAGAAGTCTTACCGGGTTTCACCCTCCATTTCTTCTCCTCGACCGACGAGATAATCTTCACCAAAATTATCTTCCGCATGAAAGCTTCAGTTTCCCAATCAAAATCCTCAAAGACAATGTCGTGGTTCATTCATGAAAGTATCCATCCCTCGACTCTCAATTACCCTTTCCTCAAAACTCTGCCCCCCCTCAACTTCCCTTTCATCCATTCCTTGACCCCCCTGTACTTCACTTTCATCCATTCCCTCACCCCCAGACTTCCCCTCTCCATTCCCGACTTCCATTTCAATCCCCCGACTTCTCAACTTCCACTTCCCTCAATCCTCGACCCCCTGCATTTCTACATCTTCGCATTCTCTGCCTCTCCACTTCGTGGTACCACGCAACAATGGCATTTTAGTGTTTTCTTTCAAACTCGACAACATCGTCTCTCTGCCGAGAGTTCCTTCAATGTGCCTTTTGAAATAATTCTTCTTGGCTAACTGCTATACATTTCACCTAATACAACCTTTCGCTAACTTCCGACTAAAGGCATGACAAACATCCTATTTCCCTAACCCTTTAGACCATCGAATCATGTCTTCCACATCTTCGGTCTTTAACAACTAATCCATCTGTGTTAAGTCACAGTTTGAATACAAAACAAATGCCAGCGAGCCCCATCTCCCTCGAGCATACATCACCATATCAGCGAAGCCCGACAACCCTCGCAATAGTCTATACCTAACCCACCCCTCAATACACACGATGACCACCAAATTTGATAAACCTTCCACCCTCTCATTTTATCACAAGCAAGCTCGCTTGTCCACCTCAGAAAATGCATGTCATCTAAGTATTAAAATTTCAAAATTGGACCACCCCAAGCATTAATTCTTCGTGAACTTACTCATACGATTTTGGCAAATCAAGGACTCCTTCTCTCCAAAAAGGGTTCCTGCTCTTCTACCTCAGGAAAAGTGGTTCGGTTCTTTCCTCAACTTTGTTTCATGTCTTTCATACCGGGCCGCCTCTTTCTCTCGCCTATCAAGAGTTTGGTTGATTTGAGAGTTCAAGTTGAAGAGTTTTTTAAGTGAAAAGGGTTCTCAGTTAGGAATGATTGAATTAGATTTGCAAATGACAGTTAATTGGAATTTTGAAGCGTCAAAAGTGGTATAATACTATCAAGAGATTGGGATTGGGAAGGGCGAGGTGTGTGGGGGCAATACTATACACTTTAAGAAATGACAATTTTATTCCTTTAATGAAATCATTTAACTCGCAAATAGAGTAGTGGGCAAAAATAGTCATTTCACACTTATACTTTAGTGTTAGGAACAAAATAATCATTTTATCGCGACTAAATGCTACATTTTAAGGGTAATAAGGCCATTTCACTAACGAAAATTGTGATATTTAGAAGTCAAAAGGCCAGATAGACACTAAAAGTACAGGGCCTACCCTGACAGCTCTTTGCCTGACACCAAAATAAGCATACTCGGCCACATGACATTTTGAAAACCATAAGACAGTGCTCTTCTACCACGGCCCAATTTTATCAAAAGTACTAACTCTATTCCATCTGGGCTCTGGATAGTTTATGGACAAACAGATTGATTTTGAAAGTTCAGGTAAACTCGACTAGCTTCACAAAGTTCAAAAGGGTAAATAATTAAATTTTTAAATATATTTCATGTCAGATAACATTCGATAAAAAAAATATATCAATGAAAAGAATTAAAATATTTTTTTTATTGATATAGTTTTCATCAAATATTATACAATACAAACAAAAAATATCTATGGTCAAAATTTAAAAATTACAACTATTAAAAGTCAAAAGTAGACAATTTTTATGAGATGGAGGAAATAACTTCTAATTAACCCTTCCCCAATTATATATATAGATTCATTACATAACAGTTATTTTGAATTTATCAAGAAAAAAAAAGGTTCGAGAAACGAGGTAAATATTTTGGAGGAAAGACTATTTCTCACCATCAAATCTCATAAATGATATAATATCAGTGGATACAACCAAAAGTTAGATGGGTGGAGGAAGATTATTAATGGAGTGATGATTATGGTTTCCTATTTCAAATTTTCATCGAACAAAGCTCCCAATGCATTTAAACAATAGCATGTTGAGTTTTGGTTTGCAGAAATATTTGCTAAAAATGTCTCTAGGAGTACAAAAATTAGGGATAAAAGTCCTTAATTGATTAAGGATATTAAGTTGGAGTGAGTGTCATACGAGTACAAAACACATCTATCTATTCAACGTATATTCTATATACCGACCTTTCCAATCAAAACAATTTTTACTTAATAACACTATTTAACAACATTGACAACATGTTAACAACGTAATCGCATTAGACTTATCATCAATGAAAAATGTAATAAGTAAAATATGGGTTTTTTGGCGTGCTATTAATGATACATGTATGTAATTGTTAGTACAATATTACAAACACAATGCACAGGCCACACAGGCAATGAAATTAAACTTCCATAGTGAGTTAATAAATCGTGGGACAAGAAACTAACCAACCTGATATGCAAGGTGTGCTTCTGAAATAATAATGACAATAGTCGGATTGATTCCCAAAAGGTGAAAGGCGATGGTATGGGTTCCAACTGTGAGTACTTTAGCCGAATACACATTTCTTGTGGCAGGGAATGGGAGGATGTTCTGTGAATATCTTCG
The DNA here is from genome assembly GCA_019722365.1 of Lithospermum erythrorhizon. Taxonomy (NCBI): domain Eukaryota; kingdom Viridiplantae; phylum Streptophyta; class Magnoliopsida; order Boraginales; family Boraginaceae; genus Lithospermum; species Lithospermum erythrorhizon. The sequence continues at coordinate 163,911 of JADFUC010001763.1, read as the reverse complement.
TTTGTCAGAATTCATTTCCCCCTCAGGGTAGCCATACGTTCAACAAAATCTTCATAATCAGGCAACTTAGGATGCACATGTCGAGCCTGGTTATCTGGCTGCAACGAATTAACACGAGTGAATGCTTTTATGGCCTCTGGAGGGGAAGTATGCTTATGAGGGAGAGACAAAGATCTAGTGGGCACTTGAACATGTTCTGACTCTTCATCTTGGACATATTTCCTCTGGCCATGTGAGGACTCAGCAGCATGAACAGTCCTTTGCTCAGCAGGATGAGCATTGGACTTTGGTACCAGCTTTCCTATGTCAAAACTAGATGGCTTCTTACAGTAATGTAGAAGCATTTTGTCAATAACCTTTTCCTCTTTGTCCTGCTTAGGATTCTCATCATCAAATAATATCTGCAACCCTTTCCTTGAGCTTTCCCTTCTCCTGCTATTTGAACCCCTCCTGATAGGTTCAACATCTTCGGTACTGCTGACTTCATTTTGACGTGAGGATCGACGATGCTTTCTCCTAATTGATCTTGGTTTCGGAAGGGGAATCATATCCTTGTGATCAAGATGATCTTCAGGATCACGAGTTTCCAGAGGGACCTGCTCAGCTCTTTCTTCTTCCTGTTTAATTTGAACACCTTCCTTATGAGTATTCTCTGAGAGGTCAACTGCACGATCTGTGTTTTGAGATGATGGCTCCCCAGAAGGCCCATCATACTCAGAATTAGCATGCTTTGACACTCCACTACTTTTGTGTTTGCCATCTCGTGGTTTAGTATATGGAGGGGGGAGCATACCATTGATTGACCTTGAGTATGGAGGAACTGGTACACTGTTTTCCCCCAGCCCATTCGTCCTAAACTTTTCTACATCCCTTTCATTTATATACTTGGGGGTAGATGACAGGTCTTGTCTGTCCACTGGACTTTGACCATGAAGTGGAGTAATTTCTGAATTCCCCTTACTATTGTTATTCACTCTATTATTTTGAATCATGAACCCAGTATCAACATTCTCTGACCTTTTTGTATCATGTGACCTGCGTGATCTCATAGATTGTTGGCAGCCATCTTCTTTCGCATGATTAGACTTGAATTTCTCAGCTGCTTTACCATTATGGAATAGTATCTCATTGTTCAATTTCTCAGGCATTCCTTCCATGGTATCATTTGGGTTATGAATGTCTGGCTTCTTCCTTCTCAAATATTCAACATCTTTGCTTTGCTGGACTTGATCTTTAGCTTTCACAAGCTCAGGCCTCTGCTTTGTAACATCCCTCTTCTCAGTCTCTGTGGTGCTGTATTCTTCTTTAGAGAATCCTTCCCTGTAACCATGCTTTCTTTCACCATTGTTAACATAATTATGGTTCTGCCTGAGTACATCTTGCTTTTTGGATTTCGGGATGTTGTCCTCTCTTGAATAGAATGTTCCCTCCGCAGAACTATGCATTTTGTCCCCACCATTGGCGGCATTGGCAAGCTCAGACCTCTTCTCAGTGGTTGGATATTCACAGTTACTAGGTTTTGCAGATCCATAATTTTTTCTCAGTTGATTGTACTCTTTCAGGGCAACATAATTACTCCCATGCTTGCTTGATTGGGACTGGATCTGGCCATGAAGAAAATTAGAGATATTAGAATCCATAATTTCCTTCAATGAAATAATGAACACTTTCAAAATGAAGTTTGCTTTTTCCTCTATTCAAATTATTTTTGTAAATTGAGGACCACAATGCAGGATACATGAAAGGATAACATAAATAAATTTTTATTTTTTACGTCATCCTTATTCTTTGTCAGTAAGAGTAAAATATATCCATACAAGAATGTATTTCTATTCTAATTTCAACTAATAGCAACACAAGGTAGATCATAAGAATGACTCTTATCAACTTTTACGAATATTGATATCCTGAGTTATCATGAGCATAACATAATTTTTTGGTGATCGGGCCCTGAATGCAGAAGATGAACCTGCACAGTATTAGATGGAGGAGCCATTCTCTGTTCAAAGCCTTTTGCGTCCCACTTCAGTGAATACTCAGATGAAATATCTTCTAACAACCTGATCTTCGTTTCCCTCTCAGGAGGCCTTGAATTTAATTTCTCAAGAAACTGAAGATCCGCAACCAAGTTAAAAAAGATGCATAAAAGAAAAAAAAATCATATTTTATATTTTTTGGTGACATCTCAATATGTACCTTTTGATTAACAAAGCATTCTAGAGAATTTCCATATCTCTCCCGTAATAGATTTCTGAGATCACGTAACTCTGGCAAATCAGAAAACCTTGCTGCAGCAAACATTAATGAACCTACAGCCTCCCTGCATTCCTCCGGGCATTCCCTAAAAAATGTTGAAAACAATCAGTAATCATGATTCATGATATACAAGCAAAATGTTATTGTTCTTGATACACTCCAATTTTAGAAGAAATAAAACGAAGGAAAGACCTGCGTAGTGGCAAAGACATAATATAACAAAGAAAATATGTACATAAGAGATTATGACTGTTTAGTGAGGCATCAATTGGTCAAAATATGTACATTTCCTTATAGACCTTGTTATAAGTTCCATATTGCAGATGAATTCGTAGTTCTTGCTCTTTCAATATCAAATAACATCTGCAGCTATTTGCGTTTAAATATTTCTAATTTGCCTATCTGTTGCTGAAATCAACCAAAGTATATAGTTGATAGAACCGTAGGTGGCGACATTCATACTGGAACAAGAAAAGTAAACGAGTGTCGGTTATAGATGGATGAAGCCCAGAACCTTATTAATTCACCCGGAATGTCTTACACACCCATTATTAATTCACCCGGAATGTCTTACACACCCAATGTGGGACTGGGTCTCAATACCCTCCCGCACGTGTAACTCAACCATTTGGACCATATACGGGTTTACACGTGGCCTTAACAACGGCTCCTGGCTTCATACTACGTTAAGAAATTCCACGGGCCCATACTAAAAACCAATTGGTTATAGACGGATTTAAGCCTGTAACCTTATTAATTCACTCCTGGCGCTTTACACACCCAATGTGGGACTGAGTCTCAATAACGAGCAAAAGGACACAAGTATCAAATCTAGAAGACATTCTGAATCTAATAACCAATACTATGTTAAATTGCTCTACAAATGATAATCCATACTTGGTAATAAACTTTTTAGAAAATCTATTGGCACCTCATAGTCCATACCTTTGCCTTTGCATGCAAGAGAGCTGCCCAGTTATATACTCACAAGTTTGCTCAATAAAATCATAGGAGGCAAGAATATTCTGCCCCACCAGATACTCTTCAGTCTGTTATTTCATAACAATTATAAAATGAATGAGAACATCGGACAAGAGAAGGCAAAAACTTAGAGATTTTATCATTTGATAAACGAGAGAAGGCAATTATCCGCTTTAGTACACGCAGATTACATATTTGAATTCATTATCTTCATCATGTTGGAAAACGTTATGATTATGCAAAACTCATTTAAATTCAATCTACTTTTCAATAAATTCAGCCCCAAAGTCTCTCTTACAATCGTGCATAATCAGTCGTAGATAGTTAGATCCATACAGGTATCACAACAATGTGAAACTTTCAGTACTAAAGAGCAGACACATATTAAGTACTGAACGATATTCTGCATAAGCTAAAATTTAAATGTCATAATTAATCAAGCTTAGAAGTACCACCAAAAAAAAAAACGAAATGATCAGTAAAATATGAGAAACCACATAATGCAAAATATAGGCCACAACCGAAAATGTAGCTGAATAAGATACATAATCTTACAGAATACAGGGATCACAACAATCCGAAAGTTTTCAGAATCAAAGAGCTATTATTCAGTATCAAAGAGCTTTATCTTAGAAATGACAAAAAAAGAAAAAAAGTTCTTAGAAAACTACGGGAAAACAAATAATGCTAAAGATAGGCGATAACCAATAAGCGAAAATACACAGCTGAATAAAATAACTAATAAAAAAGAATAATTGTTAAATATTCTTAAATCATAATTTCTTCAGCAAACATAAGAAAAATTCGAAGGATCATATATTTGCGAAAAACGATTAGATCTACGAAATAAAAAACATGAAGCAAAAATATAGTGCAAGTTCTCTAACCCTATTAAATGCATCAACATCAAGGCCATTAACAAGCAGTTTGGCGAGATCATCCTTGAGAAACCTCTGTTTCGCCTCTGCTCTCCTCCTCGCTATCTCAATTCTCGCCTTGATCGATTTAATCTCCGATTTGCTTCACATTTCAATCAATGTAACAGATAATAACATCAAAATAAACAGTTAACTTACAAATAATAAATAAAATAACAAGTCACAGAAAAAAATTGATGATATAAAGTTACCAGAAATTACAGATTTGCTTCACATTTCAATCAAATTACCAGATAATAATGAAAAATCCAAAAATTAACTTATACATAAAAATTAAAGGCAAAAAAACTTGGCATTATTACCATTTAATCTCCCATTTGGTTCACATTTCAATCAAATTAACAACTAATAAAGTAAAATTCAACAATTAACTTATACAAAAAAAGTAACAACTAACAAGCAAATTTTTTTTTACTAGATTTACCATTTAATCTCCGATTTGCTTCAAATTTTAGTCAAATTAACAGATAAAAACTTCAAATTCAAAAATCAACTTAACCCAAAATATTAAAAAATAAAAAACTTATGACTTAACATGATTTTTTTTACAATATCAAGTTAACAAATAATAATGGCAAATTTAACAATTAGCTCAGACATAAGAAACAAAAAAAAAAACTAAAAACTAACAGGAAAAATAATCATTTTTATATTAAAGTCCATTAAAAATACTAGGTTGAAACTTTTTAAAAAAAGTGAATAACATAAATTGAAACTGGACAATGTTTTGGGACAAATTGACAATAATTACCATTTAGCTTTGAAACCAGTCCCTAATAAACCATCAAGCATCTTATTAGATCTACTTAAGAAAAAACTCGTTTGATTTTGAAAAGGAGAGCTAAAAAGTAATGATAAAATGAGGAGCTGAAGAAAATGGTTTATAGATCCGTTACAGCTAACTTTAACGGATTCAGGTTAAAGGTAACAGAAGACAATGAGGACTCCTACTTGTCTGCTGCCCGTTAATACGGTTTCTAATCGGATTCGTGAAAGATTGTAGTGTTATTATCGGTCCGATCCGGTTATCTAGTGAAATCTATTTATCTAACACCCGTTTTTTCTGCCCAGAGATTTTGTGGCACGATGCTACTGTTTTGATAATTGACTTTTATTTCATTTCGGTAATTCTTGTAAAAATATTACTCCTATTACTTTTAATTTTAACCTAAAGTACGCAGAAAAGTCGAAAGAAAAACACTATGTAATGCTCTCACGCTGAAATTATCCAGAAAATATTGATGTTATAATTGATCCTCAATAATCATGAGCCGCCTGAAATTTCACAAGCTTTTACGAAGATCTGTAAGATTTTTTTGGACGATTTCAAAGTTGCAGTTTAAAATGACATAATTCTATGGCTGCAATGCGTTAAAACGCCAAGAATATTTACGCCATTTCAAGTCTAATTGCGAAATCCACAATTAGCTCTCTAGTAACGCAAATAAAAGTAGCCTTCTCGATCTCCTCCTCCAACACATACAACTTCTATGGAAACGCCACCAGTTCCACTGCCGGAGCAACCAATTCTTCCGCCGCAATCAATCCCAGAACCACCACCTCCTTCCACTCCTCAACCATCTGAAGCTCCTCAAACTCAACAGCTAGTGGAGTAGTCTCTATAACAATAATCGAATAAGCATGGGGCGTTTTTAAAATTTAAAAGCACTTTTTTTAATGATAAAATATAGAATTATATTGAACTAAATTCATTGAATATGAAATACAATATTGTGTCTTATTAAACCTCAAGTAGCCTCCAAGATACCTAGATGTAGTCCAATACTTGGATCGGACTCATCCATTACTCTAATAATTCCTCATTCAGATAAATTTGATTTGAATATAAAATTTAGATTATTAATAGTATAGTAGAGTGAGAATATATTTTTTTTATAAAATAGTATAATATATTAACAATATTTAAGATTGAAACTTAAAAAATTAATAAATTAAAATTAGAAATTGAACGATCTAGAAAAGGATTATAATGAAACCTTATTTTTTCAACATTACACAGTTGTCAAACATTTCAAAGTTCAAATAGCCTTTTGACTTATTTATGATGTGGGGTACAAAAACCTACCCAGAAAAAAATTCTCACTGCATGCCTTTATCAAATCAAGAGGATCGATCATTCAAACCATGATCCCCAAGCGTCAGACGATTCATAGACGCCCAAATTTTCGATTCAGCCTCGACTTTGGCTTCGATTCGATTTGAACTCGATTCGAGCCGAGCTCGAGTTTGATCTGACGAACTCGATTTGATTCGATTTGACACTGCTGGGTGTTCCTGACATAATGTCCCTGGCCTCACTGACTCTAAGACCTGGCCCTGACTGACATTTATCCTGAAATTCTTAGCCCAAGAACAGATTCTCATTTATTTAGACTGACTGATCCTGCCTCGACTGATCTACCACTCAGACTGAGTTATCAGACATGTCATGGCATGACTCGCTTCGACACCGTGGACCTCTAGTTGGATAAACCACAAACTTTGAAATTTTAATTCTCAGACTACTGGCTCACCTACTGGCAGACCTCATTTTTAACACCTCGATATTTAATACTCGATTTCGATAGACCAGCCTTCGAGCCTACACGGAAATACGTCAAGCAACGCCGCTTCAAGCCAGACAACTGCCTTTGGGCAAATTGCTCCTCGTAGGTCTTTAATTTCGATGATATTTAATTCCACGCGACTTAATGTAGATTCTACCACTCTATCAGTTTAAGGAAGCTTATTGCCACTTCTGACCTTTACTACAACGACCTTAGCTGCTCGTCAGTCAGAAAAGGATTTATCATGATATGAATCCTCCAACCTTTGGTTGGTTTATACTCGACCAACTAGACAGTGTCTTAAGTAAAGAAGAGTTTTATGCCTAATCCGTATATATGGACTGGGCGCCCGCTTTATTCCTATATACGGATTCAATTTAATCAAACCTAAATTTATCAAAAGGTTCATCCAAGCTAATTAGCGGCCAAGAGTTTAATCATGAATATTCTAAGCGCTCTTGAGAACCTTACGTTAGATTCTCACGATTTCGCTGAAACTGGCTGATTATCATGTCATTCAATAACTCTCGATTTCAAAAGAGACCTATTTTGGCCACTAAAGTGTTTCAACACCACGTGGTGTTTCTACCAAGGCCTTCAACATTTAACTTAAATTTCTCGCAGATCGCTCTTTGAATTTTCTTAGGATTTTGCGCGTTGGGATTGATTTCCGGCAATGCTGCCGAATTTCTGGCCAAACCATGATTATGCTTCTGCCTCAAACGCCATTGACCGGTTCGACGTTGACAATTCGACCACACTGGCGCAAAGATTCGGACCGTTTGATAATTTCAATTACTTCGGTTTTACCAAGAACCCTTCTTGAGCCTCTTTGATAAAAAAAAAAAAAGAAGTTCCCACTTTTCTGCTCAAACGATTTTCATATCGACTCTAGGGGACCTTTTGTGAGCCTCGACTTTACACCACATAATTCTCTGAAATACGATTTTGAACCACATAACTCAGAGCTCGATTTTGAACCACAAATCTCATGAGCCTTTCATTTTAAACCCCGTAATTTATGATTCTTCATTTCGGCCACGCCATTTTAACGCCCTGTTTCGCCACAAGTTTGGACTAATAAAAATTAGGGTTTTCGAGCACCAATATTATCCGTAATACCGCACCGCCTGAACCCTATTTCAGTTCAAACTTTGGGTTAATTAATGCGAAACCCTTATTCTTTGAAATCGATTAACTCAGAGTATTGATGACGGAACCCTGCTCGCCCTGAAAGTCTGACTCAATTTCAGTGTTAATCGGTAACCATAATCGCCCACGTGGCATCTCTTTTTAGCTTAAGTCAATTCCTTAATTAACTTGATTAATTGCCTTAATCAATTTAATTATTTTATGTTAAAATTTCGATGTCTACAGTTCTTCAATTCAGTTTGAATAGGTTGAAAGTTGAAACACAAATCAAACATTGTTTTCGTTTAGAACTGTTCAATTCGAATCATACAAATTCAGATTACTTTAGTTTTCTTTTTTTTCTTTTATTTAACATAAAAAACAATGAATCGTTCTTATTTATCTCTTATTGTTGTATTATCCTGGTGTAATGAAATATGTGTGATATAGATAAAGCTTGTACACACATTAAGAGTTAAACTATTATAAGGATGATCTTCCTGCATACTTATTGGTTTATGAATATATTGGATTGGAGGTTTTAATCATAACCGCCTTTTCTCATTAATTCGAACCCAACTCAAAGCAATCGAGGTTTTGTTAGTTTGACCATACATTCCATTTTAAATATAATCAAGAGATCAAATATATATTCATGTTGATCAGTATATGAGTGGTGGACGTGAACTTTGCCCAATTATAGAGGTTGGAGATTTCCACCAAATCCAAATCGAATAATTCCATGTTTGAAATTATAAGCATGATTATAGGTGTCATACTCCCTCCTCATGGTAACACACCTGAAACAGTGTAAAAAAATGATGTGAAATTATTATTTACCCTCTTATTTAAGGGTAAAAAAATTATTTGATGGATTTTTAACATTGTTTGGATGTGATTTTAGAGGGAGTATGAATTTTTTTTTCTTCTCTATTTTCAACCCTCAATACAACTAAAATATCATTGGAAAATGGCAAAATAATACACGAGCTCATCAAACCAATCAACTTGCTATATCATTAACAAGTTATGATTCAAGAAAATGAAGTGATCTAAGAATATGATCTACGGAGTAATAAACTGCCTTTAAAAAAAATAGCGATGAAGAGTGTAATGCGAAGAAAGATTTTATTATTTATATTGCTCACCGAATATCAAAACTCCTTCGAAAAAATCTTTTCAGATATAAAGAGATTTATCAACGACGTACCACTATCGCCAGCTATGGGCCTTCAAGGTGTTCCCCAGTTCGATAATCGATAATGGTAGCAGGGCTTCAATACTGATCCTACTCCCTTTGCGCCTTCCCACAGCGAACAAATTTAACTTTATGTTTTGGAACAAGAAATACTGTTTTACCGCCAACAACGGGGGCCTTAACACCTTTATATTCGTGCTAGACATGGAGTAGAGTTTCACAATTGATCCTATCTTGATTTATCAAGCGGACTTCTCGCAGTTGTGTTTCCTCGCAACCGCTGGTTACTCAGCCTCATCATCTGGGTCATTCTTGCACCGCTCCTCCATTTGACGCTCGTGCTTTATTCAGTGCTTCAAGTACCTCGTGATCTTTAGCTCGAATCCTTGAGCTTCCAAGTGTTTCTTGCTGACATTTTTCTGTAGCCTTTCTGTAGTTTCTTTCTTCACCACTTCAACTTATAAATTTTTTCTGAAAATACGGGGTATTTATAAGCTTTCTGGCCTTCTCCCTCGATTGGGTTTATCCATCTTCGTGTGGATTAAGCGATCTTACCATGATCATTTGAATTGGCTGAGGCATAACTGACAATGGATACCAAGAAATGAAGTAGACGCCCTATCTAAGGTTTTTTAGGTAAAAAATAGTTCATTTATTGACCTCGACATTTCCTTGCTGCATTAATTCAAGCCCCGTATCTTTTAGAAACCCTATTCTAGGTTTAAAGTTAATTAGGTTTAATTAATATAAAACCCTAACTTTAACCTAAAATTAATTTTAGGTTCTTGAATCCCGAGAACGTTATCATTTTCCACCATCTTGAATTTAATTGGAAGCTCGGATCAACACGTAATCAGCATTGATTGTAAATTAATTTTAAATTCATAAAAATTAAATTTTATTAATTTAAAATAATTTCAAATTTTCTGTCTACAAAAGAGTACGATTACATAGTATCGAAATTACAAATACAAATATCGAAAAGTATTACAAATAATTAATACATAAATTCTAACTAAACACGCTGTAGTAGTTACAAAAAGAAAGTGTAATATATCGCTAACAAAGAAAGTTAACCCAAGACCTTCTTGTAGAAGCTTGGGTTAGATGTCACTCAAACTATTGAAGTCAATCGCTTCCAGCTCCACAATATCAACGCTATAGCTGAACGCTAACACTATTTGTTTCGTGTCTCACATACTATCACAATCTTCAAAGAAAGTCATTTTCCCCTTAATCAATAGTAGTAATAAAAGGGAAGATTGTGTTATTTCTTCACTTGATCTAGCTGATTTGGCGCATAAAATCAACAGGTATTCATTTGATTATTAACAATGATATATATTACCTTATTTTTATTACTTCTCCTTATGAATTTGTTTATTTTAGTAAGTTAAGTGATTACCAAAGTAGTTCAAGTCGAAAGAAAATGAGCGTAAACTATCAAGTTAGCGGAGGTATATTTGAACTGTTTTCTAGCAACAATCATTTGAATAGTATTACATGTAAATTATAACTTTCTTTTAAATGATTCTACCTAGTGCCTGAGCCTATTGTGGGTTCTATGTCTATTTGTTTATGGAGGACATTTTAGAATCTGGCACTACAACTCTTTTTTTAGATGTAAGTCATTTTTTAAATATGTGGATATTGATACTAATTAAAAGTCAAAGTTATGGAAGTATATAATTTGTTCTTTAATTTTATATCCTCGTAAGCACGGTATGATAGTTTCGGGACGACAGACTACTTTGCTCAACATTGATTACAATATTTATCTATACAAATGCATACTTCAAGACCATTATGAGGCGTAAGAGTTTATCACGTGTCGCAAAGATAAATTTTACCGAGTATTTGTGGTCTCAAACTATTAGTTTTGTTAGATATCGAGACATGTTTGTTTAGCTATATTTTGGTCGATATATGTCGAGATAAATGTATGTTTGGGCTACATTTTCGACTCAGTTGGATAAATATAAATATTTATCTAGCTTACATTTGATTTTATGTATGTCAAGATATGTTTTGATCGATATTTAACTTGAATGAATGTGACGTTTCATGATATTGTATAAATTTTAGTATAAATTAACATAAAGCTAAATAGATAAAAAGTACGCAAAAAAAGATAAAATGACTCGACGGCGCCTCAAAAAGTTAACGCTTCAAATATTAATCCAGACGCCACTCAAAAGTGACGTCAAAGTTTTAACTTAGCGAGTGCCGTTTAAGTGATAACTTAGACGTTGCTCAAAAAGCGACGCCTAAGATTCTAGATTTCACGCGAGCCGTCTAAGTGTTTTAACTAGACATCGTGATATGATTACAAATATTTTTTGCGACGCTTAGTTGTTGAGCCGACGCCAAAGCTTCTTTCAGGAGTAGCGACGCTTCCTGACGAAAGCACGCCTCATGAAAGCTTGTACGATTGTTGTATTATCATCATCAGCATGACACGTGTATCCAGACATAACTCACCTTCCAAATTAGTAATGCATGAAAATTTGAACTTTCTTCCATGATGTACCTAACATTCTGTTAGAAACTTTTTCTTTTGTAAACAATTAAACCTCTATGACCATGTCATTTTGTCAGAACGCTTCTTTTTGTAAACAATCGCATGTATCTATTATAATCATCACTTTATTATGCTATTTTTCATAAAAATATCATCGTATTCAATTTACAAAAGCATTAGCACTAATATTATCGTCAGTTAGAATCACCATTAAAGAATTCATCGATTACGAACGCTACTCACTAGTCATCTTGTGAAGCTAGAATCATTCTCACCACACTGACCAGCCAAGACGACTCTGGCCATAATTAGTCAATTTCATGAATCTTCACCAAAACCTGTCAGTATTAATTTTGATGACCCCTCGTTTTGGTTTTTGCCATCGGAAAAATGGAAACCATCTGACTTGTCTCCCAGTTAATCACCGGTCTCACGAGTAGTATTTGTCTAGATGTGGTCATTTGCTAGGTTGACGACCTCTTGAATAGTATGCATCGCGTCAAAGCATTACGACATACCCATAACCGCCATTACATCACACATAGGCAACATCCTTGAGCCTTTGATCTGTTTTCAGTATTTATTACGATTTCATTTAAGACTAGCTTATACGTATTACGCCTTACCTCCGCAAATTATTTTATTATTTTTATAATAAATTATAACGAAAAATTTTTTTTTAAAAAACCTAAAAAGAAATAAGATTTAAAAAGTTATCGCTGGTAAAATAAAAGATGTATGATCGCTAAATAACTTTTATTCTCTCTTGATAATTACGAGTATTACGAAGAGACAATATTTATAAGTAGTTAGCTTACGGCTAATTTATCTTCGTTGTTGCTACACCATCGTTAAGTTACTATGAAAATTAAAATAAAAAAAAATTTATTTAAGGGTAAATAGGAAATACATTAATTCTAAGCCACTTCAGAACCGCCTAATCCACCTCGCACATTATATATGTAAGATGTGACCCCCTTCCATCCATTTTAATTGTCGTTTAATTTTTTAAAAATTAAACTTTGATTATAAATTATAAATTATTCTTTATTCCAAAAATATAAAAATTTATATATTTGATCTGCCTTTTAAAATACTTTCATAATATTAATTTTTTTAATTTTTTAATAATATACTGCGCAATTGAAGATTAAATATTTATCTCATATAATGGAACGCCAATTGTAAATTCGGTGAAATAGTAAACTAACATTTGATGACCCATTAAAATTGAACACTTTATATAAGGATTTGGGAATAATGAATAGATCGCCATATAGAATTTAGAGCAAATCATCTGTCACATTTTTTGTGTCCATGCATAATACGGGTGCCTATATTTCCAAGGCAACAAATTTTTTCAATTTTCAAAAACATTAAAATTATTTAAAGATAAATTCTTAAAATTTACGTAAAAGTTAAAACGGAAATTCTAGAAAAATATAGGGTACCGATTTATTTTAGATCGAACTCTTAACGAAAAATTCTTGAAAAATAAGTTTGATACGTCATGTACTATTTTATGGGTTACCAAGATGTAGTTTTAGGTTATATTAATTTGTGTCAAGTATAATGATTTATTCAAATGGCAAAATATAAACAGAGGTAGAAAAAGAAAAATTAATCAAGATAAAAACATCAACAAAAAAATAATATAATAACAATAAGCTTAACATTATTAAGATGAAAGATAAATATTAAATAATTTAAAATTCTTAAAATTAAGATCATAATTTAAAAATCATCATTAATCTTTTTATTTGTAAGACTATTTTCAATTTAACTAGAAAAAAAATCATGTCAACATGTAGAACAAACACTACACAATTTTCTAAAATGTAGGACCGACATTACACAATCTGACGTTTAATCAAATGAAATATGGAGTATAAGTATGGTCATGAATTAGCATAAAAAATGAGACATATCTCGCAATTTATCCTCCGGCGATTCCACGTGATCTTTAATTTTACGATGACGGCTAATGATTTTTATGAATTAGCATAAAAAATGAGGTATGTGTTCACACGTACATTAAAATAATACTGTAATATAGACTTAATTTAATAATTGCCATTTGCCGTAGTTTTCTTATACAAATTATCTCTTTAATCCAATTCTAAAAAGCAGCATATAAAAATTTGATAAAGAAAAAATAAATCAATTATTAATGCCAGTTTAAATATCGAGCTTGCCCTCAAAATACGATTAATTAATGAGGTTAGAGATCAATGGAACTGTCCACTACAAAGCCATGTGAAAGAATAATTTAGGAAAATGTGTAGTCTTAGTTGAAAATGAATAATGCCACGAAACCATGTGAAACAATTATTGCGAATCGTGTATGCAGATAACCTTAATTGAAGATTCTAAATCACGAAAAATGCCAAAACGTTTGTCATAAAACAAATTACGTATATTTGGTCAATCTATAGATAATTGGACTATTGGAGAGGATATAATATTGAGATCAGAAAATCCCAAACGACATAAAACTGCACAAAAAATAAACTATGTGATTAATCGAGTAGAAATTTTAATACACTTTCTATAGAGAAACTAATCTTCGAACGTAACCTTGCACTGATTTGAGCACTGGGGTAGTGTTTCTGGTAGGATGTCTAGTCATATTTTTTAATAGACATATTATCTCTTCATCAACCCCATAGGCCATATCCAACAACCAAATTTCATATGCTCTGGTGTTTGAATAGACTTCTTGTGCCACCTTGTGACTGATTCAAGCAGTAATCAATCTACTTACCGGGTAACCTTGTGACCCATTTAGGAGTAATATAATGATCGATTGTTGAGTTAGGAGAAAGATATCATTTGGAGTTTTGGTTGTGTGAAAGGACTCGATAAGAAACAGACTCCATAACATAACAAGTCGGGGTAAGTTAACTACCTGACCCGGCTCGAGTATTACCATACCCAACTCGTTAAGGCAAAATGAAAAGAAATTTTCTTCTTTAACACAAATAAAAAAAAGCAGGGGGTATATTTGAAACATATAAAATTCAAAAAATTTAAATATTTGAAACATCGATAATAAGATTCACAAACGTTAATTATTGACAAATATTTTTAACATAAATATAAAATATCATTTATTTATTTGTTAAACTATTAACGAGACCGGGTAATTATCGAGCGAATCGGGTATTTTAAACTAGCACAACCTCGTGCTCCTAACTTACTCAACTATCGAGTCGCGTACCGAATTGGATCCTCAAGTTGGTAACGGGTTACCCGATTTGCTGCCAACACTAGCTGTGTATTTAATATATTGCATGGCATTATTATTTAACAATGACTACTAATTCGTTCAATGTAGTGGCGGTACCATGATTTTTGTATAAAGGGTGAATAATTTCATATCATAAAAATAATAAAAAAATATAAAAATTTAGTGATGGCAAACAATAGAAATTGTTTAAGAAGGAATATATTTTTTTTGAAAAATGCCTACTAAAACTATATTTTACAAAAACTAGGGGTAGTAAGCATGAGTTGGCCAGTCAAGTCGTATTGTTGGTATTTGCCTTCCATATGTAAATCTTCATAAATATTTCGATTGTTGATACCATATGAAGAGAAATTGGTCAAAATAAGACTCACCTCACGAAAAGCACAAAAAATTATCCCTTCCCTTCCATTTCTTCTTTTCATTCCTCTTCCTCAAATCCCTCTATTCACCACTACCCCCCCTTCCAAATGACTTCATCATCCACAACCAAACTACCCTCCCTCCAAATTTCACCTTCACTACCGCCAACTAAGCTACCCCATGATTTGAAAGAACCCCTAGCCCCTGTCCTTAATTGCACTCCTTCCAATCTTAATCAAAATTGAGTATTGGGTGCTCACCCCCTTAGTAAATAAATTGGTAATGCCAAAGGGCGAGGATTTGTTCTTGTCACGCGAGGTCGAGCTCTGGTAGAAGCCAGCGCGGCGGCGGGCAAAACAAAGCGACGCTAGTGGGTAAGGGAATCGGATGACGATATTTTGGTGAAGGGGGCAATTTTGAATTTTCAGGATTGGTGCTACCAGACAAAGAAAATTGAAAAAGTGCTATAAATTAATAAATTGGTCAAAAAATGATATTTTCCCAAAATTTCTCACCATATGAGAGGTATTTCCAACATATTATTTTTATTTCTCACCATATAAGAGGTATTTCCAACATATTATTATTTTTTACAATAATTCAGTGGTATTATATGTTAGAAGCGAAGTGGAGAAAGAATTGATCTTTTTTATTTTATCGAATAAACATTTAGAGTAATGAATGTTACAATTAAGGATCGGAAAGTTTTCGAAATTTCTTTACATTTATGAGGTTCTTACATATGTCTCCCCTCAAAGGAAAGTACTTGAGTTTGAACCTTCAACATCTAGATAGTCATTTTATCAAGATATTTCTATCCCATATTTTACACTCTACAAATAAAGTATATTTCAAAAAGCTTATTCTATTTTCTATCATCCAATAATTATTAATACATACTTCAACATATATAATCTTGAAAAATGTGATAAAAAATTTATTGTCCAAATTAAACAAACTTAATCTCTAATTATAGATCTTAAAAAATAAAAAATATTGGTGAATTTTGTTTATTAAAACTTTGTCAAATTACTATCCAAAAACTTCAAATAAAAAAGTATAAAAGATATAATTTTCATCATGACATCACCACTCCACATGTCATGCACTAATTGGACATGTGTAAGAATTATCCCCAAAAAATTGAGAATTATTGAATAATTCTCTAAAAAATGATAACAATCTTTCACCTATCAATTATTCCCAATTAGATATAAATATCCCTCCAAGTACTCCCTATTAGAGGTAAATGAATAATTTTGCAACATATTTAAACATTGGTCTAAAATCTTTATATGTTGATATAAAAAATAATACAAGACATTTTTTGTTTCAATATATTTTATTTCCTAAATCTATAAAAATTTATTCCCCAACCTCTGAATTTGTTTACACATCATTCCCAAAAACATGAATAACCTCAGTCCCTTCGGGGACATCCGATAAAATTGAAAAAAACATGAATAACCTTAGACTATCCACAATAGGGGACAATTCAAAAAGTAATTATCCCCTCACACGTCAGATTATTCATTCAACACATCATCAAATATCTTCAATAACTTTTACACTCCACATCAGGGGATATTTCACAGGATATTTCACTTTTTCTTTCATCCATATCACCAACATATACTCCGCCATATATATTCATTTGTTCTCATTTTGGATTTTACAAATGATTTATTAATTTATGATTATTTAATCATCATATAATAATTAATAAATGTTTATTTTTTGATAAATTTTTATAATAGACGACATGTTGCCTTGAAGAAAGTTAGCCTTCTAAATTTAATTCCACACTCCATACTCCAAATTTGGCCAGCTATTTCAATTTGCTTTTTGTAAGAATAATTACATAATTATTCAATAACTCTTTTAAAAATGGGAAGAAACTTACTCCTACCAAATATCCCCTATTGCATCTAAATACCTCTCTAATTATTTGCTATTGGAGGTGGTCTTAGCGAAGGCCGCGATTATTGAATTTCGAGAATGAAATATTAATAGTATTAGTATCTATGTCAGCTGTATGTAACTCCAAATAAAATATCAAAATCAAGAATTGATTAATATGCATATTCATCAAATTCCCATTCAAAAGATTGATAAGAGCAATAACGGTGAAAAATGAAAGATTTATGTGTGTTAATTCATGAAAATGGTTGATTAAATCACATGAAAAGTCGAGAAAAAACTTTGAAATTAATATTTTTGTTTTGAGCAGTGGGCATTTCAAAAGTTGAAAAAAATAAAATTCAAATATTAATACAATAAGATAACCCGATTAATTGTAATAGATTTGTATCGAGAATATAAATGATATAAGAATCATTTAGTTTTTGAGTCCAACGTTTGAAGATTTTAAAACCTATGCTTCCATTTTGCAAATATTACGTTCTAAGTTGACCACACCTAAGAGCATGTATATGTGAATGACCTGTCTCGAAGCCAGACGCCCGAAAGCCGAAGCCAGTATCAACTCAGATATTTGAAATACCACACATGGCTGACACAAAAATCACCTCGCTTGATAACCAATAAAACTCGATAGTTTGATAAAGGAATAAGCCGAAATTCAAAATGCTTTAATACGGAAGAACCATCACAAGACGCTTTCAATCCAAAACCAAAGCCGGGTAAAACTCCATCACATACCAAGCTCCCAAAATACTCCACTAAATAGTTTAAATTTTCAACCTCCAAAAATAAAATATGAAAAACCGAAAACATCAAAAATAATAAAAAGATGACCGCCGAGGACTTAGCCACTGCCTCACCTAGGTACGTACCTAACGACACTCACTCTAACCTCGCTTCTCGAATGGCACCAACTGAGGCGGGAACGGGTGTTCGACAAATTAATGAATCACCCTGAGAATTTATCCACATCCGAACGAGGTACTCAATAAAGATATGACGAGCTGCACAAGCATATATATATGTACAATAAAAGAATAAATCACTATCCACAACGTATCATAACAAAAATGATCATCATCAACATACATACATTTTAGAGGACTCAACTTACGTTAACCCACATGTTATACCCAGAGATCTCATATCAGAAAATCAAACGAGTAAAACAAGGATAAATTCTCAACACAACGTTTATACCACAACAATAATATATTAAACTTCGAAATGAAACTATAACAATATCACATATAATATTCCATCATTTTCCTACAGGCCACCTTCGAACAACACCCAACAACATCATATCTTTTCCCGCTCGAACAATTCAACATCATCATATCTTTTCCAAGTGTGCTCACCCTTGGAACAATCTCTACATCATCCTAAACATACCAACTCAAATATTTCACAATTCAAACATACATCAAACATACAACATCACACCAACATACACAACTCAAACAATTATCACCACAACTACAACAAATCTAAGATAGAACAACCGCAATTACCACACAATAATCTCAGTATAGCACCCACAATATACTCAATACAACAATTTCATATAGAACCTACTACTATAATGCATCTAACACAACCATCATACAACCTTAACATTTCAATAATTTCTACAACTATACTACGTATAAGTTCATAAATACGTATACATAAATACAAACTAATTTACCATATACTTCACTCAAACATAAATAAGGTTATCAAACGAGTGATAAATCCCCACCTTTGGCTAGTACCACTAGTGCCCGTGGCAAATAAACGATCCGCAAGTTTTCCGCCCGAGTCTAAACAGTAATCAAAATAATTACTACAAATTTTGTTATAAATTATCTTTTAGCAACTTTACCCATTAGTCCCTTTAAGTGAAATATTATTAGTTAAACTTTAACGATAAACTAAACGACAAAGTTCCAACTTCAAATCCTAAATCTTAAACTTTCGGCCCTCACACTAACCCAAATACTAACACCTAACAATTTCAAACAATCAATTATTAGCTTTCCCAACTCGTTAATTCCATTTCTAACAACTCTAATCCCAAAAACCAACTAATAATTCAAACTAACAAAAACTAATTTCATCATAAACTCATCCAACAACTTTTAAACCACAATTTCACCTCTAAACAATTATAATAAACGTCCAAAAACATAATTATATCATTTTAACACGTTTCGACCAAGTCAAACCCGAAGTCAACCCAACTTTTCCAACACTTTTCTACCCCTCAAAATCCCATTATAATCTCCTATATTTATATCGGCCTGCATAATAATTACATACGATAATAACCCCCAAAAAGTCCAAGCCAAAACTAAAATTCCAAAAGTCAACGTCCCTAAAGTCATCAAATTTCACATCCAACTGTAGTTTCAACTCAAGAATTCAATTTGGAAGCCAAGAATCAATTGAAACAATAAAATCGAAACCCAAAAGTCAACAAAGTCAACATTATTTAAAACTCAAGAAATACCCAAAGTTTCGGCTTTTTACCTCAATCGAAGAGGATGATTTATGGTAAACTCTCCAAGAAACTGAGACCAAAGCTTAAGTAGATTTATGGTAAATCAAGAAAGAAAATCATGGGAGCACCTGGCCGACGCCAAGAATAAAGGCGCTAATGTTGTTTTTCTCTTTCGGGCTCTGGGTTAACAGGTTAATGGATTGGCCCAACTATATTATGTGCAATAAAACCGACGTTTTTAATTCAATCGATACCTCTCGTTTTAACTTATCTCGACAACTAACTCCCAAACATTAACATTTATCGCATATAAAATATAAAGTGGTTTCCCCAAACTTTATGTTAACCAATTTAATAGTCTCACATTTTAATTTATTAACTAATCTTAGTCATATCGATTTTTACATTTCTACCCACTTCCAACAAAAAATTTTAACTCGAAATTCTCAACCAAATGCTACGAAGGTAAAATCAAACAATCATAATCACTAAACTGCATTTAAAAGTTCTAATGTTACTTTTAAAAATCGCTTATTTATGTCAAAGAAGTTTTCATGAGAGATGATTAGCTAGCTGTTTGACAACTATCTTATTGAGCTTTTATTCATTTTTCACTTTTACTAAGGCTATTTTTTTCAATTTATTTTTCCAAATGTTGCATATGGCTTTCAACTTTTGAGTTGTAAATTATCTTAATGAAGGAAATAAATTATATTTTCCTCAATTTGTTTTTCCAAATGTTACAATGATAAACAATCAAATTGCCATAATTACACAAGCCTTGAATCACAAATTAATATTTTCCTAAATATAATACTTTGTACTATACACGAAGGTCAGGATGCATGACAAGACAAGACTAAAAGATGATATTAATTAAGTGAGGATATCTTGATATGAGTTTCAAAGAGAGTAAAACTAAAATGGAATTTCTCATATTTTTCTAAGTGTCAAATAACTCTTAAACTCTCTTTGTAATTATGCTAGGAAAACCTCTTCAACTATTAATAGAATAATGATCACTAATCATGTCCTCCTTACCCATAAATACGAGCTTGTCATCATAGGAATGTCCATAAACTTTTCTTAAGTTACAATCCTCAAGAGAGACACGTAATACCTTTTCATATTTTCAAACGCATGAAAACTACTTCAAAAAATCGGTTCTGAAATGACTTAACTCCCGTCTCCAAAGCCCACGTCGATTTGGGACTCACCGACCCTCCGGTGCGTAATAGAACGGACTTAAGTTCCCTTCAGTCCTCTAAGGGACTTCAAACCGACTTAAGTCCCTTTAGGTCCCTTTCGCACTACAAGAATGTTATCTCTTTTATTTTGTGCTTCATCACATATCAATTATATCAATATAACACAACTTTTTCTAACAATCCCCCACAAGTTGTGTTACATTATCCTCCTCATGTAGGCAAGAGCATAAGTATGGGATGTTAAGACATTGACCCATACATAGTGTAAACACCTCAAATCTTCAACGAAGTAAAATGCATCTTAAAGAGTGGGCATTCGAATTCTATGGCGCCGAACACCTTAAGCATCACACACCCTATATACATTATATTCTCCATCACACACATTTGCATGCACTGTTAAAGGCCATATGTACACCCACAAGTTAGTAAACATTTATAGCTAGAACACTCTCTACTAATCGAAGCAGCCCACTTCTATGTTTACAAGGTGAGGCTCAACTCATCCCAGCTTACTTTTGGATGCCTTCATCTGTGAACGCTGATTTAACCATTAGTATTTCAAACAAGATACTCCATTAAGATCATAAATCATCCTCAATTACAACGTGAATCAGGGTTAAGCTTTCAAACTTATACAAAGTCAAGCTCACGTACATAACTAGTGATTTGTTATTACCCATTGAATTCTCATTAGAATTAATTCTAGATGTTAATTGGATTTCCATTACTGCCAATCTATTCTTTGTAGACCCATGCCATTACATATTCTTTTCACTAGCTCTTATCGTTAATGTCTGCTAAGATTTATCCGGACTTACAAAGTTAAGGTGATCAACATTTGTTATAATCTCTCACATAAGCATGTCTCATGCTTATACATAAGTCTAGACTTTCCATTATATCACTATAAGCTCGAGTGACAACGCAAAGACTACTATCATCACACAAAGAAATGTCTATCATCTGCCAGGCCACTAACTCATATTCACATAGTGAAATTCCCTTAACCATTCTCGCTTCTTTTTGCATAAGTTGTACAAAGAGTTATAAACTCTGACTCCATGGTAGAATGTGCTTGAAAGTTTGCTTCTTTATAAGCCCAACTAATCGCACTACCACCTATCAGAAATATCCTCTCCGGTAGCTTTACTCATAATCGCTAGAGTTAACTAACTCGCATCACAATATCCTTTTAATATTGTTGGAAAGTCACTATACACTAGCCCAAGTAATTTTCTATAGCCTTCCAATGTTTTTCACTGACAAATTAGCAGCTGACAACTTGTTCATTACATATTATATCCGGTCTAAGCATAAATGTATTTTAGCATAGTCTATGGGCAATGACTTCCACCTATTATTCACTTTTAGCTTTATAATAATACACAAATCTATTTTGTTTGAAACCATTATGGGTTATCACATTATCAAATTGCTAAGCTATCGGCTCCGGCAGCCTCGGCTTTAAGTCCATACAAGGACCTCACAAGTTTAAAAACTTACTTCTCATTACCCGGAAGTATAAACCCCTCAGGTTGCTCCATATAGACTTCCTCACTCAACTACATTCATTTGACATGATGGAGAACAAAATCTGAACTCAAGTATTTTCCAACACGTTGCCTTTGACTACGTCTAGGCTCACTTGAGTCAACGATTTCTTTTCGTTTCTCTTTTACCCCCACATTTCCATTCTTTTTCAGTTGATTCGTTTATATCATTTCCACTTGAAAATGACAGTAGTCATAACGAAACTTGTTCTCAAAGAACTCAACTTGAATAGACTCAATAATTTTGTTAGTCTCTAAGCTCAATAGTCTATAAGCCTTTGAATTTGAAGCATACCCAACAAAACTCGCTTCTTATCCCTCTAGGACCAAGCTCTTTGTTGGAATCTAGGATCTTGTAATATGCAATGCACCCCCACACTTTGAAATTATCAATGTTGGGTTCCCTTCCATTCCATAACTCATATGGTGAAGTCTAAACTTAGAAGGTATTCTCTTGTGACGTGATAAGTCAGTCAAAGAGCTTCACTCCACAAAATGATTTGCTAACCCCAGTTCTAGTAAATATTGCATTTACTATCTCTAATAAGATCCTCATTCGATTCACAAATGTCACTATGAACCTATTCTAAAATTTATGTGCTTCTTTCAACTTTCTTATATTTCTTTTAGACATTTTGTATGATCATGTTTAAACATAAAATTCAAACAAGATAAAGATACACCCAATAAATAACGTTTAATTCATTAACACAAATAAAAGTTTGAACATCCTAAATTACTTAAAAATAGTCTTACAAAGTAAGTTTACTGAAAGTAAATTGTTCCTAAGATAATGTAGATAAAAACATAAATAGAGACCACTTCTTTCGAGAGATAAACTTCAAGTCCATTCCTCCTTTTCCCAAGATCTTTGCTCCACCATTGTTCAAGCAACATACTCTTCTTATTGAGTATCATCTGTAACCATGTTGGCTACATTCCTTGGATTCACACCTTCATTTCCACGATTAGTGTTACAGAATATGCGTTCTCTTATGTAATGCCCAGGTTTTCCACAGTAATGAAACAAACACGGTCTTCTTAGTACATGAAAGATTTGTTCTTTCTCTCTTCTTAGCATTAGTAGCCTCGATGTTTGTAGTGTTTCCTGAGTTCGACTTCCAAGAGAAACATGATGAACTTTATTAACCAAGTCATTGGTTTTACATCTCTCGAGCGATTTTCAAACTCAATTTCAGATCGCTAGTAAAGTCATCATAAAGAGAAAGACTTTCCTAGAGTGAAGCATTTTCTTTGTATCCCTTCCAAGAGTTTAGGAGTTTAGCTAGAATTGCTCCAATCAGATAGCCCGGCTAATTACTACACCAATTGCTCTTAAACGGAAGTAATGATTTAAGTCTCTAACTCAATTCAACACATCAAGTTTTTCATTCTAAACTTAAACTCAAAATACTTAATACCAAGAATCTATCACATCTAATCTTAACATGCTTATACTTTCATTTAAAGAAACCCATACCTCTTTTGCAAGAGTAAGAAGTGAATAGATATCATACGCTTTACGAAAGCAAAGAGTGTTGCCTCATCCGCTCTCATCTCCTTCCACAAAGATCTCATATGCATCCCTCTTCTCCCTTTGCAAGTGTCCACTCCTCTTGTTTCTCGCACTCACGTAGTATCCAACGGTGGAATCGTGAAGATCATCCTAGAGAATGTAGAATACATTCAATGATGTGAGTAGCCACATCATCTATCTTGCCATCTTATATAGTTTGAACCATCAAACTTGTCCAACTTGTCTTCATTATTGAAAACATTTGATTCCGTCATTGCCAAAGACCTCTTAATCTCATCCATTGCAAGGTATTGTATTTAGATTGATGGAAATAAACTATTATTTCACAAAAGATCAATTCTTACTAGTTCTAGTACAATGATAAATAACTGAAACTACTACACTACATAAGCCTTGAATCACAAATTAATATTTTCCGAAATATAATACTTTGGACTATACACAAAATTTGTATTGGTGGATAAGACAAGGCTAAAGATGCATATTAATGGAGTAAGCATATCTTAATATGAGTTTCAAAGAGAGTAAAAATGAAATGGAATTTCTCAAATTTTTCTAAGTGTTGAAATAACTCTTAAACTCTCGTTTTAATTGCACAAAACCTCTTCAACTAATGTATCATTACATCACTGAATCATGTCCCTTACCCATAAATATGAGTTGTCATCATAGAAAATATCCACATAGACTTTGTTTAAGTTACAATCCTTCAAGAGACATGAATAACACCCTTTCATATTTTCAAATGCATGAAAACTACTCAGAAAATCGATCGAAACGGGACTTAACTAACGTTCCAAGTCCATGCTTCATTTTAGATTCTCACTGGACCCGAAATGGCAGTGTAAATGGGACTTAAGTCCCTCTGTGTCCTTTCGCTGTATGGACTTCAAATGGGACTTAAGTCCCTTTTAGGTCCCTTTTCGCGCTGGGCCAAAGAACGTGTTATTCTTTTATTCGGGCGCTTTCATCACATATCAATTATATCAATATAACACAACTTTTTCTAACACTTAATTGAGCACAACCTTGCTTTGTCAGCAGGTAATAATGACTTTCTTCATTATATGATAGCTAACTAGATATATCTTCCGTTGTCTTATGCAAGATGAAAAGACCGGACAATGAAAAAAAGATTGATAGGTGAGCTGATGTATAAAGTCATTTGGATGCATTTTATTACATGTTTTTTATTTCTATGAACAATCTTTGAGCTGTTAATATCTTTTCCTTGACTAGGGATGTAGAAGATTTTGCCCGAAGATTAAGTCATTAAACTCGGATTGACATATATCGATAAGTATGAGCTGGAATAGTAATTTTAAAGACACCCAAGTACATCTGTTTTCTACCCGTCTTCCTATTTTCCTTTCTACTCAACTTAGGATAATGCCTGCAAATGAAAAACACACACAGGATGAAGATTCTACTATTGCAGGAAGTCCGGAAACAACAACTTTTGATGACTGAAATGTTTGTAAACTAAATAGCGTCTAAGTTTTAGATAATTTATTCACTTCTGAAACTTTGAATTCTAGATAACTTAATCGATTTTGAAACTTTAAATCATGTAAACATATCGACATGATGTATATATGATACTTGATTCTTTTGAAATTTGTTTACGTATTAATCAATTCGTCATGTATTTAAAAGCATCACATATTTGTCCATGACCTCAAGTACCTAATAGTAACTAATAAGTGAAAAATCTACTTCATCAAAATTGAAATTATTACGGAGTATAATGTACTACACGTCTACACACAATAAGCAAACTCGTTTTTTTTCAATTTGAGGATGAAGACAGAACACTTTTTTCAAATAGCAAACAAACCAACATAAGCTTAAAAACTCTCTTTGTTCTCAACAATAACAAAATTAACGATCAACTTCTAATACACATTGGCAACCAACCTCGGCTTGGGAACCGCTAGCAACGGCTTGGCTAGACGAAGACCGAATTCGGTCTCCGACAAGTCGATGGCTTGCTCATTTAACGGCGGGCTCCAAGTAAACCCCTGGAGAAGCCTAGCGAACAACATATAAGTCATATCCGAGCCGAGCGGGACGGCTAAACATCCACGTCTTCCAGTGCCAAATGACCACAACCTTAGCTCGGGATCATTAAGAAAAACCTGAGCGTCATCACTCTTAAGATGACGCTCAGGCTTGAATCGAAGAGGCTCGGTCCAAACTCGCTCGTTTCGACCGAGTCCTACTCGACTCAAAAGAATTCGACTTCCTTTCGGAATGAAATAGCCCCCGACAACCGCGTCTGATAGGGATTCGTGCGGAACGTTGAATGCTGCAAAAGGATGCAATCGAAATGCTTCTCTTGCACATGATTTCAGATAGTTTAATTTTTCCAGATCAAATTCTTGAACTAATTTGTCACGTCCGACTACTGAATCGATTTCTTCGGTAGCTCTAGCAAGAGTTTCCGGTTGGTTGATCATCTCTGCTAATGCCCACTCGAAAGCATTGGATGTGTTATCAATAGCTGCCAACATGAAATCCTGTTGACGACACATATATTCAAAGTTTAGTCTAACTTCAAATTTGTTAAGAAAATATTTAATCGGAGAGAATTACAGTTCAATCTTAAATAACTTAACAAAAGACATAATTTTTAATTTTTCAATTAATTATAGTTTTATCCCTGATTGAACGGGAGCGACATATTATAACGTCACACACACTTTAGTTATGAACATGCACACATTAAGTGTTAGAGCTAATTGCAGAATTATTTTCCAATTGTGTTATCTGGTTACAGTTTGATACCAATTTAAGGACAACGTAACTATTTAGGTCCATTTGACTTTTTCTAATGTTTCTTCAACTGTATAACATAACTTCTAGACATATAATCTAACACAACAACAATGTTTTATTCAATAAATTAAATCGAAATGGTTTCTACATGGATATTTTTTTGGAGCGATTTTATTTCACATACATCAACTGGCTTTTGATTTGGACTCTTCTATATGAGTGAAGTGTTAATTAATTTTGAGTACGTCTTCAGTTGACTTTATATTAAATTTGAAAGTAATGATTATCATATTTATTATAATCTTGATCTCTAATAAAGGTTTAACTAATCAATTAAAACTCTTGGACATAAGTGGATAGACTCGTTTACTTCAATACTTGGTTGACTCTTCATTAGTGAAGATTGAAGAACTCTTCTAATTAAATTATTATGGAGACTTAGCTTATTATGAGATGGAGGCAATATGATTACTGTACAAATCCTAGAGAAGAAGAAGAAGAAAAAAATGCTTACAAGAATTTGTGCTTTGATCTCTTTAGGTGACAAAATTGGTTTCCCATCTTCATATTTGAAGTTGATTAGAGAATCAAGAATATCTTCATGCACTCTGTTTAAGCCCATGTTTCCACATGTTAACTCTCAAATCAATTTCAGGGTCATGGTATTTTCTTACAACCTCAAGTGCTTCCATGATGTTTCTTTGATGACCTGAGAAATCAAGAAAACTTAGACAAGGCATGTATTCTGAAATACTAAATGTATACACATTTTCATGGAGTTCAAAAAGTGAAGCAACATGTTCATCCTCTTCTAAACCAGCTCCACCACATTCTCCTCCTGCCCCAAAATATCTCTTGTTAAAAATCATATTCCTCATCATATTCGCGGCGTAATTCCTTGCTAGATTCCTAACATTGATTGGTTTATTAGGGTTATTGCAATGATAATTGTACACGTAACGAATTATGTGATCAGCTTCTTCTATAAACTTTTGATGAAGGAATGCACTTTTTTTATGAACAAACAATTCTGATGATGTGATGATTCTCCTCATTTTTTTCCAATGGTCTCCCATTGGGGCATAGGCCGCGAACATGTATCCGCTGCTGATAACATCAGCGGATAAGCATCGCGGCCTTGAACAGAACACCACGTCCAGTTTCTTAACAATTTCGCATGCCAATTCAGGCGATGTGATAGAAACAACATGGACATTTCCAATTCGGAAACAAGCTATTTCGGAGTTTATTTTCGCCATGTATCCATGGATCCATTTGAATGCCGGTTTGTTTGTGACCATGTCGAGGAGGCAGCCTATCATAGGCCATGGTTTAGGCCCAGGAGGAAGTGGAAAGGGTTTCACCTTTCTATTCTTTTTCCTATCTTTTGTTATATTGTATATGAAGAATATGAAAACTATTGCTAGTGTTAGCGTTTCAGGGCATAAAATTGGTGGGAGATTGGCGAGGGGTGACATATTTTGAGACAAAGAAAGAATAGCCCTTGGAGATATCACTACTTCTAGCAAAGGATGCAAATTGAAAGTACATAACCAAGAGCCAGTTTTAGTCTATATGTTTCTACTATGACAATTATAATCTAAAATCACACATATATACTACTACCTCCATTTCAATTTAATTCTTAATTGAAAAAAAAACTTAATTTTAATCCTGAATTAATATTATTATATTACTTGTTTATTAATGTGGAATATGATAGCATATAAGTGTATATTATCAATTACATAATGTTGGTAATCATTTGATATGGATAAAAAGTTTAACAAATGGATTATTACTTTAGAAGTAGGTGAGCTATTTATTGAATGAAAATCTCCTAATTAAATTGAAATGTAGGAAGCATATCTCTTATGCTGTTTTTTTCAAAATTAAAGTAGAGAGAAATGTAACTAACTTAATCAATGCTATTAAATATTTATAAAGTTCCTTTTCTTTATTAATTATTACTCCTAATAATATTAAATTACTTTCATATTGTTTAGTTGAGCACCATCCACAAGAAAAACCTTCTTTTAAGTGCTGTTTGGTCGTATTTTTAAATTATGAACTATTGATCAAATAATGATATTTGTAATGTACTTTATTTTAATATGATAATTTCATTTAAAATCAAACTTATTTATGTTATTTAATGCTACAAAATTTATTGACATTGATCATTGAAATCAGTATGAACAATCTTCGGGATGGATGTAGTAGTGTCCCGTCATGGAATTCTTCATTGTTTAGTAAAAATCTAGTTCATTTTTACTTCAATTAAAATGTCATCTTCTTAGTAAGTATGTAGAAATATTACATCGTATTTGGAAGCGTAATCGATTAAATGGGATAGTTTTGTAGCATAAATACTCCTTAATTAATCGACGCTTTGGATTATGGTCAACCACAAAGTACTTTTTTTATTCACTAATCCGAAAAAGATAAAATTGATATCATTGAATTTATTTTTAAAAAAGAGTTTTTATAATATTATTTTTTTGTAATTTTTCATAATGTACATAAAAGTAATTGATTATTAAAGTCAAGGTCGAAGTTTGGTAAAATCACAATTAATTTGAAATGGAGGTAATATTTATCAAACTGTAAGATTTACGAACAAAGATGATCAATTATGTTTTTTTCCATAGACAAAATTAATGGATGGATTTTTTAGTTTTCAATCCAAAAATATTTGAGAGTTTCGTTACCGGTGGGTCTCATTTATGTGCTTAAGGACTTATTTAAGCATGGTGTTTAAGAAGGATGAATTCCATTTATGTGCTTAAGGATTTTATTTAGGCACGATGCTTAAGAAGTATATGAATTAAATGAATGAAACACAATATGAATTAAATGAATGAAAAACAACTGGTAATAAGAATAATTGGGCCAGGGATTTAGTAGATTTATGATTTAGTGAACCTATGAAACATACATTTAAATTTAATTTGTTATTTTCTTTTTCATATGTATTGAAGTATTCATATTTTGTAGTGTGTACATTTTGGTTATATTTTTAAAATTAAACTAAATCCATTATTTGTTATTTTGATGATGATATCAAAACTAAGATTTCAATTAATTAATGAATAATTATCACAATTAACTATTTCTATATAAACCAATTATGGTTAATTTAACTCAAAAAATACAACCAAACTGTTCAAAAAATGATTACTTATTATTAATATAATGGTATATGTCATATTTAGCTTTCATTACCATACTCGAAGAATAATGGCTACTTTACTCAATAATTACAAGTACTTATTGTTAATTTAATGATTTATGTCATATTTAGTTTTTCATTACCATACTAGAAGATATAATAGTTAATTCAATTCTAAAATCATAACCAAAATATACAAAAAAAATATAAAGTCGCTAACAAATCATAGAAAAAATAGGCTCAGTACTACGGCCCTCAGACTACGATTTTGGCTGGTTTACGCGACTTCAAGGCTATTTTAGTGTCTCTCTGATCCCCTGAACTATTTCCTGGCCAACCCCCAAACTATTTTTAGCGCCTGGGCACTTCTCCGACTTATACACCTAATTTTCACAAGAAAATTACTATATTACCCTTAAAATACACATCAATCACGTAGAAATAATTATTTTGGGTTCCTAACACCAAAAGATCCAAACATCTTATCTCCTTAACACACCTCCCCACCCCACCCCCACCCCCACGATACTTCCTCCATCTCCACAACCCCACAAACCACCACCATTTTCCACCATCTCCACAATCCCCACAAACCACCACCATTTTACCATCACCACTCAGTCCACCACAGCCCCCACTGCCCCCTCACCTCTACAACACCATCTTCCACCAGTCCACCCCCCACTGTACCGTGCAACTTCGTTTTCTCAGACAAAGCAGTAACACTTTCCTTCGATCATTAGATAATTGCAACCGCTGTTGAGGTAATATGATGCACCCGCCCACGCCAGCACCAGGTTCTTGGTCTGACTCATCCAATTTAGAGGAATTAAGGTCAGAGTCAACAAGTTTAGTATCCAAAGTATCCTCATCCATTTCATCCGCAGAAGATTGGTCAAGGTTTACTTTTTCCAGAAGATCCCCATCCATCACATCAAGGGTCTTGTTAAATCATGACCATCTATATGTAGAAAATTAGGAAATATGGACAAAGATCAACGGAGATGAGAATATAACCAAATAAATAATAAACTACTAGGATAAGAATGAATGCCAGATAAAGAAGAGAAGTAATGACCGAGACTACTTTAGAGTTACTTTCCTCTCCAGAAATTGTACTATTACATTTCTCAACAAAAGGTTCTGTTTTCTTGAGGTGATACTAAATATACTGACTTGCATCTTGCAGAGTCCATCTGGTTTAGTAGGGGTGAAGTAAGCAGTGGGGGCTGTGGGTGGTGATGGTGGGCTGGGTGGGGGCGACGATGTTTGGGTAGGGGTGAGGGTGGAGGCTGTGGTGGTGGATGGTGAGAAATGGTGGTGGTTGGTGGGGGCTGTGGATGGAGGAAGTATGGTGGGGTGGGGTGGGGGTAGGGGCGGTGGAGGCAGGTATGAGGCATGAAGAAGTGCTTTGATATTTTAAATTCCTTATACTTTAAAGATAAATAGATTTTAGCGATAATATGGGCTTATTTCACTAATGAAAATTGTTGCATTTTGAGCTGCGATGCCAGACACTAAAATAGCTTTTAAAATGAATTTGAATAATTGTAGTGCATGTCCAGATACTGAACAAGACAAGTGGGCCACATACACTAAAACCATAATACGCGCCCAACTAAAAAATATATATATAAATAAAATACAGCAATGCAATGATGAAATTGGTTAATTTAATTTTAGAAAACATAAAAGAAATAAAGTAAAATAAAAAAACTTGATAAAAAATAATAACATTTAAAAATTATTATTGGTTCAATATGATAAGTAAGTAAATATGGTTATAAATTTAATGTAAAATAACAACAATTAAAAAAGAATGAAAATATATAAGTAAATTACTGATGATGATAACATTAACATTGAATAAGAGTAACAAAACGATTTTCAAAGACCTGACACTAGCCAACTAACCATAACTCAATCAGTGATCCATTGGTCTGCGTGCTGAGTTTTTAACCTGTGGTCGCGGGTTCAAATCTTGTGCCTTTCTGGTACCAATAGTTATAATAATTATATACTAAATTTAAAATGTAAAAAGTCGATTTTACCCTTGTTCTATCACATCCGTGTACTTAAGCAAATATTTAGAGGGTAATGGGCCAAATTTATTTTTGGTCAAAATCAACTTATAAGTTGATTTGAAAAAATATTTGGCTAGTACTTTTGGAATGTAACTTCAAGTTGGATTTTTAAAAAAGAAGAATTTCCAACCTTTTTTTTCAATATTTTTGCTCCAACTTATAAATTGTTTCGACCAAGTAAATTACTTATATTACTCCTCTTCCAACATTAAACTTTATACCTTCTACCCTTCATTTAATAGTTATAAAGATACAATTTCTTTTAGTATTTACACATTATTGAAAATATATATATTTTAGTCATAAAATATAATTTTGTATTCTTTCAAATATTAAAATTTTAATTTATCGATAAAAAAGTGACATATGTAATTCCAGATTGCCCTATGTTTCATATTTTACCTTTGTTATAACTTACAGGTTATTTATATCCAAACATATAGAAAAAACCCTCATTATAAGCTATATTAGTCAAACAAGTCAAAAACAAATTTGATAACATATAAGTGACTTATTTATAAGTTGTATTGTTACTTATAAATTGGATCACTTATAAATAGGAAAAAAATAAGTTTAGCCAAACGCACTCTTATCGAGGCTCCTAAATTATGTTCCACTCTGTATTAGTTCATTACAACTTACTTATGCTCCTTAAATTATACTCCGTACTCTGTATTAATTCATTACAACTTATGCTTCGCGAATTTTAGCTTTCTAATGATGAAAAACTGTTTTAAATTTTATTTTATTCTCGTTCATTTAAATAATGTTTCTTCTCTAAAATTTTAGTTTTCAATAGTTTTAGTTTTATAAAGTTTTTGATTTTGTAGATTTGTTATCATCAATTTTATTGTAATGACAATTAGCAACTCACTATTTAGGTAACCTAATAACAGTTCAAATAAGCTAAATTAACAAGAATAAAAATAATTTTAATGAACAGAATGGGAAAGAATAGACTGGTTAGGATTCGTAAATAGGAAATTAAAACGAAATAATCCGAATTTTAAGATTTAAATAAAAATCAAAGATTTCATTTACTTAAAACTTAACTGTGACAAACAGATACTAAATATTACTCATCTTTTCCTCCTAGTTAAGAAACGATTACACGACACCTCGCATTGGACACTCTACTGGCTAAAGGGACACCGTGTACGCTTACTTTACTCGACTAAGTGAATCCCCATTATATAAAAAGTTTTTTTTTCTTTCTTTCTTTCATTCAAGTCAACCTCTTCCTACAAAAATTTTTCTTCATTTTGTGGTTGTTCTCCTATAAATCATAATCCTTAAGTTGTTTCCCCTAAGTTTCAAGAAGTAAAGGTCAGATATCGACAAAAGGAATAAGAAGAAAGCTTGTCGATATTTGACTTGACTAGAGGTGAATAACTATTAGAAAGATTACAAGTATGTTGATACGATAATTAATAAGTATATATATAGAAAGTTAATTATTGAGAGGAGAGATTTCTAGTAAAGTGTGATCTGATTATATTTGTAACGCCCAGCCCCAAATACCGGTCGACACGTTATTGAATTTGATGGACCGGCCTCACAAACTACCACGAAGTCTTTACAAAGACGTTTTGTCATCACTCACGTGCTCACCGGTAAACTTCCCAAGAGGCCACCCATCCTAAAATTACCCCCAGTCAAGCACGCCTTAACATCGAGCCCTTGCTTAGATGAGCTTCTCCGAAAAGAAGATTTAATTCATTTATATTTAGTAGTACCAATCAAATCATATCAAACATATCACACACACACACACATATTTTTGCAATGGGTATTACAACTCCCCAACTTAAATACTCAACGCCCCGAGCTACAACATATCCAGTGACCGTACTCATCCGGTGGCGAGATTCTGCAGTGGCTCCCACGGCCTAAGAGTACAGACGACCAGACCGCATAACACTTAGGGTCCCATGGCTCCGGACGCAGGCTTTTGCTATGATACCATTTGTAACGCCCAAATTTCAAATTACCTGGTCGATACGTTATTGGATTTGATGGACCTGCTTCACAAAACCACCACGAGTCTTTCCAAGACGCTTATTCACTCACGCGCTTCACCGAAATCCTTCTCAAATGGGTCACCCATCCTAAAATTACCCCGTGTCAAGCACGCTTAACATCAAGTTCTTACGAGACGAGCTTCCGAAAAGAAGATGATTCGATGATATGAGTAGTACCAATCAAATCATATCAAAACATATCACACACACACACATTTTTTGGTACTGATATTACAACCTCCCCCACTTAAATACTCAACGGCCCTCATTGAGCCCACAACACATCCAGACTGCACCATCCTCGTGCGAGATTCTGTAGGCGGCTCCCACGGCCTCAAGAGGCGTCTCTCACTTTGCACCGCATAGCACTTTAGTTCTTGTTTCAGCTCCCGACGGCTTTGCTATGATACTCATTTGTAATCACTCACTCTCAATCGGGTCGATATCGTTATTGACTTGATGGACTGGCCTCACAAACCACTGAATCTTTCCGCAAGATCGCTTTTGTCCTCACCACGTGCTTACCTAGAAACTTCCTACTGGTCACCCATCCTAAAATTACCCCAGGTCAAGCACGCCTTAACATTGAGTTCTTATGAGATTATCTCTCTTCTAAAAGAAGACGATTCGATTTATACGAAGTTAGCATCAATCAAATCATATCAAACATATCACACAATAGTCAATAATATTATTTTTGGTACGGCATTACAATATTAGCGTGATAGAACGGTACACGTGGTATATGAGAATGGGTTGATTAAACTAATTGGTTATATTGAGAAATTATGTTGAATATCAATATATGATATTAAAATATTATAGATATTATTATATAATCATATATCAGTAAAGAGTTCATGTTATAAAAATTCAATCAAGTTAAACGAGATTATATGGATTTGGCGAGTGTAATTTAATAGAAAGAAATAAATCATTTGATGGATAACATTAAAGGATGAGATGAAAATATTAAAAATGAATTGTTGTGGATATCGATGTGAATATAGTGATGTTGAGATTTATGAAGTTATGTCAAGATAACATGATAATAGAACGCGTAAGATTATGAAAGTTGATATGATGTCGAGTCGCGAGATATGACGCTATGAGAAGTTAATAATAAGGTGATATTATCATTATCATGAGATGGGTTATATAAATTAGATATTTATTCATATGTGTATCTTATCATGTAGCATGAGATGTTTGGATATGTTTTTGATAGAGTATGATGACAACTTGATCAATTATAATACGGTAATAGTTGAAATAATAACATATGTATCAGAATATTTTAACGGGTCTATGTACTTGGAAGGTCATAATGGATAGTAATATATATGAAAAGAACGCGGACACGAAGATAATGAAATGATGATATATGTATCGAGACATTATCGAGGTATCATGACATTGAGTGATAATGAATTGCTATGTATTAAATGATGTTATGATATGGCCAAGATCATGGAAGTGGATATAATTTGTGTTGCGACTTATGATGTGATATATCCGTATTCTCGAGAATCGACTCATTCCATAGATCACCTGTGATTCGCAAATCAACAAAGATGCTATGGTCCGTATTTGTTAGAACTAACGGCCCTATAATTCGCATTCAATGGAATCAATGGTCATATGATTATGTATGAACTTTATTCCGCTTAGTTGGTGCTTATTGTCCCTCCCTGCATTGAGGCGCCAAGGTCCCCTGCTACTGGTGTGTAGGTAGCGGGCGAGATGTATTTTATTGGTCCCTCCCCGCAGTTGTAAAGGGTATTCCCTCCCGCTGGTCATGCAGCGTATTCCTCGGCTACTTAAGGTGGTGCAGGGGAGAGTTGTATGTTTGTTGGTCTTCGTTTGCTTGGTGCAGAGGCAACGAATGACGTGTCCCTTACAGTGCTACGGTGTGTATTCTAGTCTACTCAAGTGTAGGTGGCAATGGGAGAGTCAGATTTTGTTTATCCTCAAGCCATTGAGTGTAGCTAACGAAAGGACGCCAAGCTTTTATCCTACGAGAAGCGGCATCATTGTGGGGCCGGAGTAGAGTTATTGTTGCCTATGTGATGTATTTGAGCTATTTGATGTTATATTGTTATCTATTATTATAGAATTATTTTGTAAATTGATTATATTAAATTGATTGAAGATATTAAACTAGCAGGATCATAAAGAGGTCAATTCAGGATATAAATAATAATTAGATAAAATGTAATGAAAGTAATACCACGATCAGTGATATTACATGTTTATATATATCTGTGATTGAATATGACTTGTTATATGAGTATTCATGAGCTTTCAGAAGCTCGCCCCTTCTATTTTGGGGACCCCCAATGTTGTTTATTGTTTAGGGAAAGCTCGCATCGCAAGATCAATCAGGGCGACGAGTCGAGTAAATCATGATTCGAGATTTTGGTAATAGATATCCTCAACGGTCGTCAGTGTGTACCTTGTTTTATGTCAAAGCATGTATTAAGAAAATGTGTTGTATATGATTTGTATGATTGATGGAATTGTGAAGTGTAATAATTGTTGTTGTCTTAGATCACCATCCGGGCATAGTCACGTTATATTTTCTTTCATTCTTTTGGTCCAGGTTGTATGGTGAATTCTCGATATTCATGTTGTCGGGCGAACTCCAATCCTCCGGACTACGATCTCGAGCGGCTGGTCATAAAATTGTTTGATAAAACTTAAATGAACAAGAATAAAAAATGAGTTTAAATGGTACCTCGTCATTGAAAGCTAGTAGTTCATGTGAGAAAAAACACATAAGAAAGTTGCAATGCTCGAGTGGAAACAAAATATGAAAAAAATACTTTTAATGATGAAATAAAGGATGTAATCACTGGAGACAAAAATGTTCAAAAATATGTGGAAATAAAATATGTTAAAAAGGGGAGAGAATTTTTAGCATAATAATGAGCCAATATCTCTAGAATCTTTTAAGTAAATTACTTAGGAATAAATATACATCGATGACTTAATAGTCTGGGTCAGTATCCTAATTTAAAACTTTCACCAGCCAGAGGTCTCGAGTTTAACTTTTTGTTGAAAAGATTATTGGCTTCTGTTATGGAAATAATATATATGGTGGATGTCTTGTCAACTAAGTCGTCTTGTTTACCAAGAAATGGAACAACTTGATGAGCAAGCAACTAGGCTACTTATTTACCAAGTTACTTAGTTACCTTATTATTGTATCTTGAAGCCTATAAATAGGTAATTCATTGTATTGTATTCACAATTATACAAGGAATAAAAGATATTTTCCTCTTTGTTTATTATTCTCTGTCTATTTATATTATTTTATATTCATAACACGTTATCGCATTTGATCAAGCTTTTGGAATTGAGTTGAGAAATAGCGAGTTTGGTAGCCTTTGCCGGCCGCTAATGTCGATCAAGTAAGTCCAAATCTTTCTTTATTCCCAAGTATTCATGCTCAAATATCGAACATAGCATATGTCGTTAATATGAGACGAGACAAAAACATTGTTAGCTATATCAGATCTTTATTGAAGCCAATGGAAACATGTAGTTTCTTTTATAAAATATTCAATAGGCTTCTTATATGTATGTATATATACTAAATTATTGTAGAGGTTGTTAATGAATAATGATAACTCCATCAAATATACCAGTCAAGCACCTTATTGCATGATGACCATCATATATTATATTTAGACAAATTAATGGGTGCATATCAAATATATGATAAGTTTTACATATTTATCAATTTTATCCGACTAAAACATTTAGTAATTGTATACGATAATTCATTTTATCCGCTATTATTATTGACATTTACATATATATATATATATATTAACAATACAAATAATATTTAAACATTTAGATTTATATATTTATGAGGTCAAAGACAATTATCAAAATAACTAAATCAAGATTTATTGGCTGATTAATTTGATATATTTGTGATGTATTCACAATATATATAATATATGATTTATCAATGATGATTTTGGAGTCCGCATTTTACCACTGTGACTTGTGAATAATATTGATGGAGGATCTAAACTTGGACCTAAATCTCGAAGATTTATTAATGATTATATTTGATGTTCATTTATAATATCTGATTTGAGTCTCACTTGTTTTAATATGTGATTGATATTCACGTTAATATGTGTAACACATTTGAAATATATTCATATTAATATTCGAAAGACATTTGATATATATTCTTGTACAGAAGATAACAATGTCCAATCATTTGATTATATTAATGATTATCTAATGAAATGAATGCAATATCAATGATTCATTATATATATGTCCCAAGAACTATCGGACAGAAGACCTTACAAATGCAAAGCCTTTTAGTCCAGAAGACTACTCTATAAGATTTTTGTTTACAATAATATGTGAAATTTTATTATTATCACTAGTCCATAAGTCTTGAGAAAAAATATTTATTTTTACCCCTTTATACTCACAACTAATCTATAAGACTTGATTATGTAGTTGGAGAACATTGTTGTTATCACTAGTCTAGAAGACTAATCCACAAGATTTGTAATCATAATAAATTGTTTCCAACTAAAGACTCAAAATTTAGATTATAAATTTAGTCCGTACATCAGCCATTCAACTCACGCCAGATTTAATACCAATTTTAAGTTGAAGAACAATATGAAAAGATTAAGAACTTAAAATGATAATCATATATATTAAAGGCTTGAATATTCCCCCAAGAATCTATGTGAACGTGCCCTTAATGTTTTGAAAGAAAATAATACGGTGAATTTACTTCTACGAGACCCGAAGACTATATAATTTAAATATCACGTATTCAGCCATATTTAATCGAGCTTATGAATTTGATTACTACTAATTTCTTCAAGGTATACCTTACAAATGATATTGTCTAAGTATGTAACCATCCGAGATAGTGCAAATTGTCTGAGTATATAGGCACAATACATACCGTAAAAAAAATCTTCTCACACGATAACTTTAAATGTTTAATGTTATCAAGATAAAAGAAGTGGTAAAATTAATCAATGTTTTGAAAGAGCCAACATATCATTTTAAAGGAACAATGAATTCCCTAATCATAGCTTGGTATCAGGATTATACATGTCTAGGCTAGTTCGCTAAGGAAAGATTTGGTATTTGTTAGCCCTCAAGACAATCATCTTTCATGGAAACTTGTTTGGTGTATGATTTTCACTTCAATAGGACATACTAGGGCTGCTGACCCTGATAAAACTGATTGCTTTATCCGGCCCGGTCCTACGGATTGATAAAGAAAAAACTGCCCATCAAATCGGGTTTTTTTAATGGATATTTTGAACGAATCGACCGATAATCCGTTATCGGTCCGACGGACCGATATAACCGGTCCGGGTCCGCCCAAGATTTTTTTTAAATAAAACAATCCTAGCCCAAATTTCAAAATTTCATTTCAAGAATAGAACTATCAAATTTCTCACTTATTATTGTAATGATCTATCACCAAATTATTAAACGAACTATCAAATTTCTATTAAATGAATTTGTTTTTATTTCGAATTTGTTTATTAATTTGTATTAATTTTGTTATTATTTTAGTTATTATTTCGAATTTTAGTTGTTTATTAATTTTAGTTGTTTATTAATTTTAGCTATTATTTCAATTTTTTTGGCTTAATTTTAGTTTATTAATTTGTTTATTAATTTTGTTATTATTTTAGTTATTAATTTTAGTTTATTAATTTTAGTTTATTAATTTAAGTTGTATTTGTATCATTTTGGGATGTGGGTTTGGTTTGGAGATAATTGTTGTTTCTGATCGATGGATATATCATTCAATATATTTAATAAGTTGTATTTTATGTTTATCAGTAGATCAATATCAGGATTAATTATACTAATCAGGTTGAATTTCAATTGTTGTTCGCTTTTGTAATGCGGGGTTGTTTTGGATATTGTGATTTAGAAATTTGTTGAATAAATTGATGTTTTTATATAATTTTGAATTTTTATTATGTTATTATTTTGACTTTGGATTCATTATTTTTATTATAAATATTGTATATAGTTAACAAAAAACAGAAAGCCCAAAATATAAATAAGAAATTTGGCCAAATCTAATAAAAATCGGCCCATAAATAAAAAATCTGGCCCAAATGTAATAAAAAATCAATAATAAAGCCGGGCCAAAATCCGTATATCCGAACCGGGTCCGAACTGAAATCAAAATCCGTCCGACCGATTTCGATAACCGGACCGATTTTTTTCCTTTTCAGAATATCCGAACTGCTCGATTTTTTGCCCCCCAAAACTGGTAAATCCGGTCCATCGCACCCTAATTGCCACCAACAATGATAAAGAGAAATATGTCTTCGATAGCGCAACAATTGCATTTGATTCTTAAAAGATAAGAAATATTTTTCTTATCTAATAATACAAGAAGCTTAGTGTTATTACAATATCGTAGCAAAATTGATCGAATGCTCGATGAGATAATAGATCAAGCTCTCAAAATATGTATTCAATATGCACCATATTATTCTAAGTCCGTTTAATCTAAATCAGCTTCAAAAAATATATGTCAAATTGTCTCACATCGAGACAACAAGTGAAAAGCCCAAGAGATAATATTTGTCAAAAGTGTAGGCAATCAATTGAAGGCTCTGAAGAGCTAGTATATCGTTATTCGAAGTAACAAACATGTTGCATATCAAAATACACTTTTGTTAAACCTAAGTTCGAGAATTGGCAGAAATTTCATTATTTACAACCGCTAGACCATCCCGGTTAGTTACGATAAAGAATAATTGAATATTTAATTAAAGACTCCTTTGAAGAGTCAACAAACTATTAAGTTTGAAGAATTTATGGATGTGAGCTTCATAAAGGTAAACTCCCAGCTTGGATTGCTGGGCACGCCAATTACACGCAATACCCACCGATCATTGGGAAATGTAATACTATGAAGTAACACTTGTTCGCATTATGCCAAATTATTATAAAACTCCTCGATATAGTTGGTTTGGCCTTTAAACCACATATTTTACCTCCAATTATGCATGCATCATATATTGGTAAAGCATTATGCACAAATAATAACTTTTTAAATGATTATTATACCGTAAGGTATGTACATCTATATACTTGGAAATACAAAATTAAAATTAATTTATCAAGTAATTTTTCATTATGATATATCAATATTTTCAACATTAAGGGGGAGAATAGTATACAACTGAAAAATAGACTATCTTAAATTAAAATATCCATATATTAGATGATCCTAAAAAATGAATAAATATGAACTTGAAGTTCAGGAGAAAATATAAATACAGGATGATATGAACTAGAAGTTCACTACCAAACAAATTTCTGACCTCAAGATAGCAATGAAGTCTTATACAGTTGTAAACACTCAAAATAGAGTGGAGGTTCCTGAAGAACCGTTGTAATGATATGTCTCCACCATCGAAAATAGATACATTTGAAGATGGTCTGTAAGAATATTTACCTCTAGAAGAGATAGATGAATAGTATATTCCCATGAATAAGGTAATCTATAATTAATGTCTAGAAGACATTTACATAACAAAATTCATGAATATAATGAGATCTCGCTTATCAGCGAATACGGTGGAACCAAAATAAAAAGATTGGCTTATTACCAACTATTTGATACAACGAAGAGCTCTATATCACGAAACAACATGAGGATCTAAAAATATATCTCCTTAAGTGAGTAGATGTGTATATTTATGAATGGTCAAAGAGAAAAGACGCACGAAGAGTAAGTGTGACACATACATCTTTTTGATGTAGGTATCAAAATTATAAATATTTGGTAAAGAACAAGTATAACTTTCTTATTTATATAATTTGATTATAATATAACATGCAATGAAATATGTATACATGAAAACATGTAGAAGGATTTATGATGAATGAAGAACATATCTATATTCCGGGAACTAACTCGCTTGTGTTAATATGAAAATATTTGAAAATATTTAGTCATCCGAGATGGATCGCAAGTTTGAACCCTATTTATTAGATATTTATTTGCATGATCATTTATTCAGCATCGCATGTATATGCAAGTCTATTGATAGTATATGATACATGTTTTTAGCTTTTGAATTCTATATTATATTTGTGATTGTATGATATATTTTGTTTACTTATTAAGTGAAAATACGAGACATTTGAATTTAGTGTAAGTTGACACTAATCTTACATATCTTTATTGTTGATTAGTTATTATTAATGATCTAAATATTCATGATATTATAGAAGATTCGATTATAGTTTATAGAGACTCTAGAAGAGTTCTAAATTGAATAAATTATCATGAATAAGTTAACACAAGGACTAACAGAAAGTTCTCATTGTTAAAACAAGACGCGAGACCCATTTGAATCAAATATCTTATAAAGGTATATACAAGCCAATTGGG
The DNA here is from genome assembly GCA_019722365.1 of Lithospermum erythrorhizon. Classification (NCBI taxonomy): domain Eukaryota; kingdom Viridiplantae; phylum Streptophyta; class Magnoliopsida; order Boraginales; family Boraginaceae; genus Lithospermum; species Lithospermum erythrorhizon. Next base: position 121,511 of record JADFUC010001763.1, on the reverse strand, counting down.
CATGTAATTATATATATTAGTACTCATGTGTAGAAGTTCACAATGGTCGACAAGATGTTTACAATCGAATTTGAAATTAAATACTTTGTAAAGATATATACGACAATTATGTACGTAAGTATAAATCTATATCATATTTGGATACATGAAAAATGTTTGGGAAGAGATAATTCAAGATTCTTGTCCTCGAAAAACATGAACTTGGTCTTGAAGTACCAATTATAATGTATATCATATTAACCAATACACGATTGTATAATCATGTAATATCGACAAACGCTTTGTGAAGGCGAGTTTGATATTCTTACTTGAATAATCTATACCGATGATCTCATCGCAGGAGATATGATATACAATGATAGTAATGATGATCTTATCGTAGGGAGATATGATATGCATTGTACTATTTTTTTCCTTCAATCGAGTCTTTTCCCATTAGGTTTTTTCGTAAGATTTTTAATGAGACACCACCGAAGCATATCTAAAGCAGAGTATAATAAATTTTATCTCAATTAGGTTTTTTTCCTACACGGCTTCCCTAATGATTATTTAACCAAATTTGGTTACACGATAAACTAAGTAGAAATCTTGAAATGCAAGAAGAAAGTCGTGAAATCTATTTGGTCGGTGAATATGATCCAAACAGATCCATGGTTACTTATGATTTATCATATGAGCTTGGTCCTCACGATCTTTATAACGATAATCAGATGCAGCTGTGACGCTTAAATGAATGAAATTTCAAAGGTCATAGAAACGAAATTATATTGTTGTTCTTCTCACCCACGACATCTTCTAAAATGGTGAAATCGATGTTCAACAAATTGATTTTGTGATAATCTAGTAGATATTTTAACTAAGTCACCCCTACCTCAACATTCGAGAAGTTATCCAAAAGTATGGAACTACGTCGACTAAAAATGTCAAGTGATGTGGTCATGAGGGGAGTTAGTACACGTTGTACTCTTTTGCCTTAATCATGGTTTTGTCCCAATGAAGTTTTCCCCGATAAGGTTTTGAATGGCACAACATTGTAATCAGATATTAAGAATAATGCACTTTTTCCTTTATCGGATTTTTATCCTCAGATGGGTTTTTCCTAAGAAGGTTTTACCTAAGATACCTTGCTGACATTAATAGACATCAAAGTGGGAAGCGTTATGGAAATAATATATATGGTCGATGCTCAATAACTAAGTCGCCTGCTTACCAAAAAATAGAACAACTTAACGAAAGCAAAGAACTAGGCTACTTATTTACCAAGTTACTTAGTTACTCCTATTATTGTATTCGGAAGCTTATAAATAGGCAACTCAATGGTGATTGCATTCTACACGATTAAGGCTGCCAATAAAAGATATTCTCTTTGTCATTATTCTATTCTATTTACATTGTTCTTAGTTATATTCATAACAATTTCATATTTCTTTGGAAGCACTCATACTTTAAATATTATATTAGTTAGAAATTTTGATAAGGTTAAAATGCATTCTAATTAAGTTTATAAAACATAAGTGGTCATAATTGTTTCAGCGAACTCTAAATGCACAACGTCATGTGTCACTCTCTAAAAATTGAAGTTATTTTTAATACATCGTGGTTTTAAAAATTTAACACATGGGCTTACTATAGGCTTTTGCAATTGTTTACAAAAATATTTATAAACTAGATTAAATTTTTCAATTAAACTTAGTTACTATTTTTAAAAATATTAATTTTAAGATTTTTATTTAATAATTATTAAGGTGTACTCCAGCATTGATTTGTCCGCATAACTAGTATTGTTAATCTAAAAGATTTGATGAAATAATCTTGTTCCTAGATAAATATTATTTTTAATATTATTCTAATTTCTCTGTGGAGTTCATGAGGTGAAATTAAAAATTTCAAAATTTAGTTGTTAAAAATACAACAAATCGGTCGGTCAGTAATACATTTCGGTGGTAGAATTAAAATGTGTTTGGCATAAAATAGAGAAACCGAGAGGAGTATAAAAACGAGTAGTACTTGGTGCAATTTAATAATATATTTAGAACCGTTTCCACTAAATTTAACGATGTGTTTGGTAAATAAAGTCAATATACCAAACGCGACCTAACACTACACCATATATTCATTTCCACCAACCCCCAAATCATTTTCATCTTCCATATTTCTCCATCCCCATTTTGGACGCCTCTCCTCAAATTCCCTCAATTTGTTTTTCATTTTTCGTGAAAAGCTGTCAACCATTCCTAACCATTTCCAAAGAATCTAAGGTATATTTATCTTGGTTTTTATTTATTTTTGAAACTATTATAATGCTGATTTTTGTTGATTTTAGATTGAATGTGTAATTTAAGCATAAGATGATGTTACAACACCTTTGATTAAGTTATTTCAAAAGATAATGGGAAATTTGTGTTCTGAAGTTGACTATTTTAGATCTAGTTTGATTTTGAGAGAAAATATGTAATAAATATTAAAGGTATATCAAATTTGATAATTTTTGGATTATGAACAATGTTTATCATTTGGAGTTGACCCATAAAAGAAATTTATTAGTTTTATGTATTTTTGTATTTATTATGATTTTTGGAAGTTAAATGGCTAGAAAGTGTATAAAATATGAAATAAATATCAAACCTTTGAGAAAAATAAAAATATTACATTTGAAGTTTTTCAACTGTACCGTGAGTACCTCGGAATAATTTTGGAGTGATTTGAATTTGTTTACTATTTTTGTCGATTTAATTACTAAAAACGTAATTTAAATCAAAACAATAAATTGAGATAAAACAAATAAAAGTTGTATTTTTACAGTAGCTAAGGAGGTATAATAAGGTCTTCGGTTTCAAAATTAGAAATTTATAAAGTTGTTTGCTATTTGTTTTGAATTATAGATGTTTAAACAACTAGAAATGAGATTTAAATGGAGAAAATATATTTTAATTTGTGTAAAAATATTTGGGCAGAATTTCTCTGAACTCTTGAGTCATAGTTTGAAAGCAGGAAAAAACATATGATGATTTATGGAGTTGATTTGTTATTTATTTTTATTTATGGAAATTAAAATGAGTAGAAATATATTTGAATGGAGAAAAATAGATTTTATTGAACTAATTATTTTGACAGAATATTTAAGTACTCTTAATTATATGTTGAGTAGAGAAAATTTTAAGAGGATTATGGAATTTTTTGGTATTTAATTGGTATTTTATCAAGTAAAATGTTGAACTTTAAATGAAAATATTATTTTAAAATCTGCATGAGACATGAAAATCTTAATAAATATGGGGTTTTATTTTTGAGTTGAGATAGATGTGTGGTCAAGCCCTGAGTTACCCATTCAAACCATTAGTTAAGAAATATACTCATTTAGAAGAAAAGTAATATATAAGTAATACGTTGTTGTGTTGGATAGGATTTGAATAAGCGACGTAGAAGCACGGAATGGCTATTGACTTCGAATTGCTTTAGCTCGAGGTGAGTACAAATCTCAATGTACGGAACCTTTCATATATGTTATGGTTATATATTTGGCATCGCTACGCTGTTATACTGAACGTATATCGAAGTTATCGAGATTGATGTTATGAGATTGTTGTAGTTATTATGGATTACACTACTTATTGTTGTGTGTGTGATTGTAAGCTATGGTGACCTGTATTATTTGTGGTCAAAGCAGGTATTTTTTGTAGGTTGATTGGGTGAAACGATATATACATTGAGGGCAATGACCGAGGTTCAGCGTGATATGCATATCGAGGGCAACAGATGTTTCGGAGGTTTGGGCGCGATATACAATGGAGAGTGCAGCCTCGTCAGCAGGATTGTGATGTATATATGTTGTGGTACGCGGTATTGGGTGGATGCGCTGTCAGCGGACGGATCCGTGGATCGAGATTTTGATGTTATGCATTTTGTTGACTAACTATTATTGATTGTGCCGTTTTTATTTGATTGAATATTCGATTATGCGCCGTTGATGGTTTATGAATATATGTACGAAGTGGTTATGTTTTTATCTCGTGGGGCGACAAGTATTGCGGGTTATTAAGTAATTTGGAAGTAGTTGTTAATTTAGTTGGCCTTATTAATGTTATACATACGTCCTTATATATAAGTATGATTATTTGTGTATGGATACCATTAGTGGTATTTGTATTCACTAAGATTCATACTATTCCCCCCTATTCTCATGATCTTTTACGCCAGTGCTTTTAGGAGTGATTAAGCCAGGTCAGGTATGAGCCGCTTGACAAAGTTACGGGTTAAGATCGTAGCTTTGCACTAGCCGTCACTGAAATTCTCAACAAATATATTTCTTCTATCTTATGAAGGCACTTAGACAGAGTGTCATTGGTTTAATCAAATAACATTTTGAGATTTCCATGAGACTTGGTCAGATTTTGTATGTTGATGTATTTTGATGAGTCAGGTAGTTCACCACACTATTATTAACAAAGTCATTTTTATTATCATCCATCGCATTTTGCCACTGGATGCTTCATGTCGTTTATTTATCCCAACCTCGGGGCCCACTTATCCACCCGCCCGTAGTCGCATCGAGGTCGCGAGTCGCCGCTTAACCCGTATATCGGAGTCACCAATCGATGGTCGACACGAAAAACACCGCTTAAAAACCAAGAGAACTCCGACGCTGATAAAATAAAATAGTTCCGAACCGAAACATTGACATACACGTTTTAACCATCGTGGTATTTCTAGTCAAATCCAAAACATAAATTACACCACAGCAACCAAATCACAAAATGTATCTTACAGTTCCAACATTTTCAAAACCAAAAGTAGAAACAACTGTTTACATCAAAGAAATAAAAAAGAACAAGAGGACTGCCGAGGATCCGAGCCACCCGTCACTCACCTAAATGAAATCACCGGATTACTCTCATGGACCAACTTTCCAAAGGGCACCTGGCTAATCCTGGAGGCGGGAGTGGTAAGTTCGATACCTAAGGAAATCTGATTCGGATGATAACTTACCCACATCCGAACGAAGTAAACAGAAAGGATAAATACATATATATATATAGGTACTTAGCAAATAGACGTGGGTAAATACAATTATACAAATATAATATAGAAAATGTTATCTATTCAAGACATCATAGCGTATCAATTAATGTAAATAAATGCACACCTCAGAGGAAACTCGACTTCACGAACAATACACGCCATATTTCACATCACATAACCAAACAAAATTCACCCAACACATTAATAACACAATCACAAATAAAAGATTTACAAAAAAGCGAAACCACAATAACATCATATATAACAATTCATCCTTTTCCCGGCAAGCTCACCCTTCGAACTCCCAACAACAACATATCCTTTTCCCGGCAGGCTCACCCTCACCCCAACATCATCATATCCTTTTCCCTACAGCCACCCTTCGATCACCCAACATCATCATATCCTTTCTCCTCGGCAGGCTCACCCTTCGAACACCCCACATCCTCTCTCAACATCCACAAATCACACACCACAAATCACACATACAATATCAAGCATACAACCATCACACAATAGTCTCAATGTAGCATCCATAACACACACAATACACAACAAAATCATATAGAACATATACCGTGAAAATCTACCACGTACGCCCATAACACAATTATACTCAAACTTGAATACAACCATAGCTATACATATTCCATCACGAATGTCAAATGTAAATAAACGTACTACATAATGCATTTAACATGACCAATCGCTCAAGTCAACATTAACACTTCCACAACTATAACCACGTATAAGTTTAGAAAACACAGCTATTACCAAATACAACTCAATTTACCATATACTTCACACAAACATAGAGGAGATGCAACAACGAGTGATAAATCCCCCACTCCTCGCTAGTACCACTAGCCTGCCAGCCAATCAATCCTCACTGCTCCCATCGCCCCGAGTCCGAATGTACACATTACAAAAATAAAATCACAACTCGTAACCATGTCAATCCTTTTATCTTAATTTAAATACCATACTTTTAACTCATTTCCGTTATAAATTACAACTTACGTAAAGATTACCAGTTATGTTTCAATAACAATTTCGATGACAACCCTCGCTACCCGGACTAAATTCGATAATCAGCCTATCTTTATTCAACCCAACATTTCCAAATAATCTCAATAATTCCAATTTCAACCCTTTCCCCAATCAATTTAATCCTAACTCTCAACCCCTAATCCCTAAGTGTTCGCTTATCACCCAAACTACTCACGATTAATCTAAACCTATTTGGTCTCTCAACACTTATAATTCATAATTGTATCCCAAAACAATCACAATAACGATCCACTAACTTATTTACATTAACCACCACATTTTAGCGAAGTCAACTCACGATCACTTCGAAAGTCAATTCACTATAACAACACTTTCTACCCCAAATATCGACACATTTCAATCCCTTATATTACAATTTAGGCCTAGACAATAATTTATTCAATAATTTATCCAAAACCTTTCAACCAAACATTCAAAAAGTCAACTGCCCTAAAAACATCCAAAATTTCACATCAAACACCATATTTCAATCCAAGCACAACTAATCTACAACCTAAGAATCAATTGAGCAATAAAATTCAAAATATCAAAAAGTCAACAAAGTCAAAGTTTGGAGATTTCAGCCAAAATACTCAAAAAATATCGACCTTTTACTCTTGAAACGACGGGGTGATTTAGGAGAAACTCCGAAAATTTGGGCCCAAAAAGCCAGGAATCGAGGAGAAAAAATTGAGAAATAAGTTAATAAAAAAGCGCCAAGGGTCAGTTCTTAGTTCTGGCAGGAAGAAAAATGGCATTTTGTTTTAAGTGGGCTGGTGGACTATTAAATGGGTTAGGGTTTGGTTGGGGTCAAAGTTCAACCTATTAAAAACGCCTTAATTGCTCGATATATTTCGCTTTTGGAATTCAACCGACAACCAACTTCCTAACATAAACATTTATTTAACATAAAATATTTAGCGGGTTCCAATTTTAATGGAAATAAATTAATAATTTCTCTTATTTTAGTTTATTTTATTAACGCTTTCTCGCTACCTGCTATTACACCACTGAAAGTGAAGTCGTTACACTTGAAACAATGAACCCTTAAAGGACAAACTTGATATGACTTATTACTTAGTGTTGAACTATGAATCAAATATTTTATATATTTTTATATTTAATTATTAGAATCGTTGACTAGCCTTCCGACTGAGTAAAGCTTAGCCAAGTCAGTTCATCAAGGCAGACATCTCATGTTATTTTGGGATGGGGTGTTACAAAGAGTTGATATATTATGTACTTCCTTCCATCCTACAAAGATTGTTTCACTTGACTTTTCATTATAATAACTGGACCTTATATTTTCAAGCCATGCTAGTTATAACATTTAAAGAAAATATATCAATAAAAAATAAATTCTTTCCATGACATGCTTTCATCAATTATATAAAACAAAAAAATATATCTAAGACAAAGTCAACCAGGTACTAAAAGCTTGACACTCCACAATATGGAAAGATATCTTAAATTATAACATAACAGCCAGTTGTGACAGCAAATATGGCAGACATATCAATATGTGTATTAAAATTTTACATTTACACTTGTTTACAATAGCAGAGTTGTATAACTGCACGAAAGTTTCATTGTCGATCTTTGCTTACGCGCTTCCACCTCTTTCTTCAGGCCAAGTAGGTATTTATTATTGAATATACGGTTACAAAACATCTGGAAACGTTGGCCTCTATCCAAAGTTCACTATAACTGTATTGGGATCTCGAAAAAGTGATTAATTATTATCCCTTTAGAATCCAGTTATTATCAGTGACATCTTCTGTTTTCATTATCAACGTCTACTTTTCCTAAATATATACCATTACAAACTAAAATTAAAACTTATTGATTTTCTATACCAATAACGTTACCATGCTTGAGGAAATTAGACAAAATCTCCGCATCTGATACTAGAGGAGATATGGTTCGTAGGCCCGAAATACGAGCATAAATATGTCTTGGGAATCTTGGATGGCCTTTATGAATGCCAGGAGTTCCTATGTATGGATCTTGTCCAATTACTCCCTGAAAAGATATTTAAGTCAAATCAGTTATACTAATGACTACTCTTACTTCCTCTCAATATGCTACAAATTTTCACCATATAGCATGTAACAGCCTGTGCTATATGTAGGAACAGTAAATACTTCCTCCCTTCCTATGTAGAAATGTTCGACCGACTTGTCCCAGGTATTTTACCTATTACGAGTCCCGATAACACCCTATTCCAACGGGACTTGAGATGTACTTGAGTAGACAAAATATCTGATATGGACCCACACTTGATAAACTTTGTCTAGTAGTAAAATCATTTTGCTTTTTTTTTTATATGAGTTTGTAAACTTTGCTTTTAAAAAAAGTGACTTTTCAACTTTGTTGGGGATAATATCATATCTTACCAAGAGATAAATATTATAATATTGTCATGAATCATTTTGAGATTAAGTAGAATAGAATTTGTTATTTTGAAAGTATATCTTCAACTGATGAAGTTTCAATATAGAATACCAAAATTTTCCGGCGTATGTATATTATTCCTATTGTCAATTAACCTTTTGTTTAATTAGTTTTTAGATATTTTTTTCAAATAATATTAATTACGAATTTTTTTCATCTAAAGTTCCAAATTTTCATTAAAAACATTTCAAACACGTAATTATACAACATTGATTTCAAAATGTTCTCTCTTTGATTTTAATTAGTTAATGAGTCAATATCAAATTTGCTTTCTATAATATCTACGCTTATAAAAATATTTTTTTAGTATACACCACTTCTCTTGAGTTTTCAAAATTTTACATTATTTCTTAAATGTATCGATAATTTTTTCAAAAAGTTTATTATTTATCATTTCGAATGACGAAAATTATGTATGGTAATATCACAATTTGCCACCGTAAATTTGTTTTCTCCGCATGTTCTATTGAACAGTAACCAACAGACATAATAGCACATTTACACTCGGTCAACAATTTTCTCTCATTTAAAAAAGGTTGGGTATCTAAATAAAATAGAAAATCTACTACATATATATTACATATAATGTTTAAGGTCAAAATTTCTCATCATCAATTAAAGTCATGTCATATTTCAATACCAAATGTATCCTCACACCATATTATGTGAGTACATCTAATTATCTATGGTGTTATAGCTTTTGACACTTACCCATTTGATATATTAATATTAAAAAAATAACCACCCATATCTTCCAATATAAAGAGTGGAAGATAATATACGCCGACAACCCCTTATCCTACCCATTTCTTCTGTAAACCAAGTGAAACTTAACTCTAAAGAAATTCCAAATATTATGATGCTTGAGCACCTCCTAATGCTTACTACTAATTTGGAAAAAAATTGTGAAAAATAATAGTCATTCAATTTTTTGTGCTTAATTCTCATTTTCATTCCCCTATACTATAGTGTAAGTTTTACATGATCCTCGAACTATCATTGCTTTAGAATCTGGCCCTCGAAATTCCTCATACTATCGACCAGACAAACGACTATTTTACCCCAACACTAAACTAAGTTTTCGGGTATAAATTTTACAATTAAAATAAAAACACCACCTCATTTCTTCTTAACACCCACCCTACCCCTACCCCCCCTAAACTCTCCTTACACCTTCTTCTTCGACACAATCTCACCAAACCCCACCTCATACCCCCTAATCTTTCACCAACCCCCATTATCACCAAATCGGTAGCCACCACCCGTAACCCCACCTCCAAATCAATAGCCACCACCCCAATCCCACCTCAAATCGACAGCCACTACCATCCCAAAACAGAAGTATAACAAAAGTTAATCCAAATTCACAAATGATCAATAACTGGGGAGGCCAAGATCAGTATGCCGAAGCTTTTGTTGAATTTCCTCATCAGTAGACGGTGGCGATGTTCGACTCCGTCAGTCTCGGCGCCATCTTCGGCTACAAGAGAGACATAAGGCAGCGAAGGATACACTTAATTGTCTGAGAGAGCTTGCAGCTTAAGAGCCTTCAACTTCTCCACACCGAAGGTGAGTTTGATTAGTTAATTAATTAGTCTCGATAGATAGATTGTGTGTCGGAATGATTAATTAAGTAATCGATGATTCGATTATAATTGCAAGCTATGCAAGATCGGTAGGGAAGAGTCCAATTGTGTTTGGTCCAACAGATATAGTATCCTGGGGTTGAGGGTGGGGCAGGGGACAAGTTGGGGAGAAGATATCTTGTATTTTATTATTTTTTATTATTAGTTAATATTTTTAAATTTAACAAAAATAACATATATCTTTATTTTCCGTTATAACATTCGCTTCCATAAAAATGTGTCTACTTGCCTAATACAAGAAATTGGCCATTTTTCGTAAACCGAGCAAGATAGTATCAGTACCACTTTCTTAAACGAATCTGATAAGAGAAATCATTGCTGATAAGATAAGCGTAAATGACTAAATTTCTTTTTTTAAATTATGTTCTTATATACACAATGCCTTATTTGAATACATAATCTCAACTATGAAAAAATATTATGAAAAGATAAATATTCGCATGAACTCCCCACACAAGCAACTAGTTATTATATATAATGCTCTTAAGAACAAATATAGAAAAATCAATGAATTAATAACATTTAAAGAAAGAACACAAAATAAATATTCTCATTTTATTGGCGCTAAGTCCAGTATATCAAGTTGAATTCATCAATTATTATTTTTTATTCCTTACTCGACAAATATAAATACCTCCCTGTTGATCAATGTTTGGAAAAAAAATGAAAATATTATTTAAAAATGAATCGGAGAGACTATTAATAAACAAATAATATATGACAACTCAAATTGAAAAGCTTGCATGTAGACGTGCATAACGGCTGGCCTTCTGACGGCACATAACCGTTAAATACCCATACTTAACTGTCATGCTCCATGCTTCGACGGTGGCTTTCAGCCAAGCCAACGCGAACGGCACATTTAGAGAATTATTGAGGCCCACTCCGTCCAACTAGTTAGTGTACCATAGCGAACCCGAATCTTACATAGTCTACCGGACGTTTTGTTCAGCCAACAAGACGTCCTGTTCATTTTACCAGTTTATTTATCACAAGTCACACCTATTTACACTATTGAAAATAAAAAATAAATCACACAGATCCATAAAATAAACCACAAATATATAAATCGAAATTCAACAAATTCACAAAACAAACTTCAAACATTAGAACCAAAGTTTTAACATCTGTAAAATAAAATAAATCATAAATATCCCATCCATAGAACAAAATAAACCAAAGTTCATTCATAAAAAAAAATAAAAACACAATTCTTCTTCATCTATGATATCTTGATACGCTGGGAAGAAAAAATCTGACTAACGCGACGTCCTTGACATACATAAGTAATATAATAAAATTAATATGACGGAAACGATCAGATTAATATTCAATGCAATTCTAAACGGCGGAAGATGATGATTTAATTCTTTGAAATTTTGATCAAAATAATTTGTTCTTCTGAAGATAATCACATCAATTCAACATTAAGGTATCTTTTATAATCGGGGTTAGTAGCGAACTGGGCGATGATATATTTTAACCAAAAAGAATGAACCAATGATGATATTTTGATTGTGGAAAAACGAAGAAAGAAGTTATTTTATTTATGGTGAGCGAAAAAAGCTATTAAGCTATGAACCGGACATCCCATAATTCAAGCGACGTCCGCTAATAACAATTGTATTACTTAAGTGGTCAATGCTTAAATAAAGGCTAGTTACCTGATGTCCGGTTAGACGAAACCGACGCCCCTGCTATACGAAGCCGACGCCCGGTTATAAGAAGCGGAGTCAAGCACCAAGGTACGTCCGTTAATAAAGAGACTAGTGAATCCAACTTAAAAAGTTATAAAAATCGGACGTCCGGTTTAATTCAAGCGACGCCCGCTACTTTAACAACTACTAATCTAACGCAAGGACCTTTATTCGAATCGTCCACCTAATCAAGAATCTAACGGCGCCGGTATTTAACTTTTTACTAAAAATCTCAACCCACCCCACCTCTATTAAGAATGCGCCAACGGTTTAACGCACAAACCCAACGACTAACGAATGACAATGAATCCGCCCACCAAATTTTTTCACTTACCACGCCTACTGCGCATCTGAAAAAAGAATAATCGAGTAAACTCCATAGTCCATAGTAAGTTAACTAAGTTTGAAATGCTTTCAAATATTGAGCCCAACCAAGATCTGTTCGAGACTTCTGGGCTTTTGGTGTCTGGCAGTCTGGGAACTTATTGTGAACCCATGTTGCAACACTCCTAAAGTCCTAACTCCTAAGTCCTAAGTCTTAATGGACAAATTCCAATCCACAGAGGTAGTCGAGTCTAACGAACCGGCAGGAATCCACCCAGTCGCCTCGTAACATGTTCGACGAAATCTATACCATTAATTAATCTGCCTGGCCTCTGGGTCTGCTATAATATTGGGCCCCTATTCGGGTTCGATACCTACGATCGGCAATGACGTGGTATCAAGCTGATTTCAAACGCTACCACGCTTACAACTATTATAATATATATTTTTTGCCTTAAACGGTACCACGTTGGAATCTCTTAAATGCTGATTCCAAAATTTATTAAAATTGAACAAATAACATTTGCTTAAATTAACAAATAACATTTCTAATGAAATAACTTTTGCCATTTACTAAAGAGCTTATTTTAAGATATTGTGCCTTTCTCTAAGCATTCATACCGCATAAATTAATAACAAGACAATTCAATGATTACGCTCAGCCCTTTCGTGACGAACCTAAAAGACTAACGGTTAGGGAAGGCGACGCCCACAAATTCATTCCACCCATCTCAGCGAAGTAAACATGTATGTGTTTCAAGACCTCGCATCTTTCATTTTCGATTTTCACGCCATACAACTCGTCATCAATACCGGGGTTTACAATCACTGCAAAAAAGTTGACACCTTCGAACAGCGTGGTGTAGCTTGATTTTTTCGGCGCTTGATCTACGATAACTCAAGAATCTCAAAGGCATTTACACTCTCCTCGAATTTCTTCTCGAGGCACGTGTGAACTGCGATTTGTGAACTCGTTTATTAAGTCGATACTTACTGGTTTGGTAGAACTCAGAATCGGTGGATTATTAAACATGAAAAAATGGTCTATTTATAGATAAAGAAAAATATTTCGCACATTTTCGATACAAACTGTGATAATCTTTTTAAACGTGAATCCGCATTCCTAATTCATAACGATAGCTACAATCTACGTCAAGAAGATAAACGCAGCATCGCTTGATGAAACGTACCACGTTAATATTCAACGCTAATTTATATGAAATTTTACGATTGACGTGGGGTTCCTGCTTTGAATTAAACGGTACCACGCTAGTTTCCAACAACTACTTTTTATGAAATCGTAGATGATCATTCTGTGGTACCGCTTGTCGAGATTCGGGTGCCCCGTTAACGGTACTCGCTTGCTCCAAACGGATATAATTAAATTCTGGTTGTACCATTTCATCTAAACGGTACCAAGTTCGTCCCCGCAATTATCCTTCATTTCTCACAACTCACAACAAGAGTTTCTATAAAAGGGAGCAACACCTCCCTTCATTTCTCACAACTCACAATCATTCTACAATCTCAGCAACACCAATCACAATTACAATATTCATTACTTGTTAGGTTTTTTGGGCTTCGTTTCACAGAATCAACAATCTTACCTAGCTCCATTCCAACCGTATTATCTATCAACTTTTTATAAATTTTGATATTTGTTCTAAATTAATGGCATCAAAACGTAATTTTGGTAAAAATGTTCAAAGTGATAAAGGCTAGTATGCCTCTTAATGATTTTGTTAATTAGAGATGATAATCGTGACGGATGGTTCATATCCGTTATTAACTCTCAATCTAGTGCTACGGATACTACGCTATCAAAAAGAAAAAAACTTCATGGATTTGGAAATATTTTCTACGGAGACTGAAAAGCAAATGGCAACTTGTTTAAATTGTAAGAGTACTTATCATGGAAAACGGCGAAAAGTAGCAAATGTGAACCATCATCATCTTGCTAGACACTTGCTGGTCATAAGATTACCAAAGATACAAGCGTGAGTGGTGGTATACAAGGAACTATTGAGCGTACTCCCCAAACCGCAAAAACGTTTAGTATTTTGGCTTATAGGATCAAACCATGAAATTTGTAATCGTAGTTCTTTTTGCCTTTTAATCATCATGATAGATGCATGCTTCCCTTAAATGGATTCAAAATGTTGTTAATCCCCGAGCAATACGTATCCCCTGCACTACTTTATTTAACCTATTCTTTTAAATATTTTAAAAATGAAGAGATCTCAGAGGTAAAACTCTCTTTATGAATTTGCCTTATAAAAATGTGTTTGACCAGCGATATTGGTGTCTTTTTGATTTTGATATAATGTGTGTAACATGCCATTGATTGATCATGATTGGTCTTACAGCGAGAATTATATATTTTAGATCGATTAAGCAATATAACAATATTCAAATTTCGAAGTATACTCGCATGTGCCAATGATTACAAATGTTCGAATAGGATTACTAATTTAATTTGATAATACGCCCGCTAATAATGCTTCAATTGAAAAATTAAAGATGCCTATTAAACCGATTTTAAGGAACTTTTTCATGCTAGATGTTTATGTCACATCCTTCAATTAGTTGTTAAAGATGAAATAAAAGTTGCTTTCAGAGTTTATTTTATCAATTTGTAAGGCCGCGACTTTATTGTTAATGGCGGGGTAAAGTTAAGACATGAATATAAAAAATTGGTCGAGGCTTCGCGCAGAAGTTTAAAAAATTAATTTTGGATCAGCGATACAAATTGAACTTGACTTACGATCTAAGTTCGTGCATATATGTATAAGGAGAAAATCATATTTTACGGTAGAGATGTCTGACAGGAATATTATGTTCCACTCCACATATAGTAATTGAAATATTCTTATGAATTACTTAAGTTTCTGTATACTTTAAGATTATACTAAAGTTTTTCAACTCAATATGAACCAAATATTCATCTTGCTTTAGAATGTGTCGTTAATTCTTTCCATTCATAATGACTAAAACATGTAGATGATTATGTTGTTAGAGATATGGTTCCGAATATGAAAGAGAAGTTTTTAAATATTTTCATCCTAAACCACATGCATACGCAATTTACACCTTGGATCCTAACGCTTAAATTAAGTCATTTATGTGAAATTATTTAAGACATTAGTACCTTTTTAATCCTTTAACTAAAGAGTTTGATGTTCGAAAGGAACGCTGAATTGAAACGTATACGATAACATGTATAGAAAATACCAATCATGTATGGACAGCGTAAAGACTGGGCACTCTAGTATTTGCATAAAGTATTAATGCACTGCCACAGGAGTTAGTTAAAATACTTAAGTCAACATGATCACTCAGAAATGTTTTTACAATTATTAGGTGAAACTACTAATCCAATCGCTCATTACGACACTAATGAAGCACTCAATATTTAACTACTAACTTTGAATCAGCCAATATAATAATAAAAAATCCTTTTGATATATTAAAATGGTGGGCGAGTAAGAAGCATTGCTTTCAGATGTCTAAGATGGCAAAAGAAATATTTTCTATACCTATATCTACAATAAATTTTAAATAATCCGCATTTAGCAATGGCGAAGCTACAATACACTAAAAACGGTCAAGACTTACAATCTCAGCATTGAAGCATGTGTGTGTATCAAGGATCGTGAGGTCAAATGAGCATAGATGCAAGATAAAAAGACTCAATCATGGAAGGAAATGAAAAGAATGTTTGATGATCTTAGCGATATTGAGGAAGAAATTAAAGAAGACGAAGAGAGTAACACAATAGAAATATATACCCGGCCAAAAGCAAGAACCTAAGATGAATTAGTTTATGATGATTAGATTTGTATAGTTTGTACAATTTTGATTGAATGAAACTCATATAAGCTCCTAGCCCGCACGAGTATAAACTGTGAATGGCTTAATAATAAAATATCTATTTTGTTTCAATTTGACAAGTGTATAAGACATTTTAATACTTAAATATCATTAAACGCTATACCACCTCACCATAAATCTGCATTTTGTTAAACGCGGCATCAAGTATTATCTCACGGTACTTTAAAACAATAAATGAATTCTTTACTCTCTCGAAGTTAAATCCACCCAATGTTAAAAACAACGACCCACCGTTGCTATTTAACATGGTACCGCTTGCTGGAAACGGTATCACGCTGACTGGAATCTATGATAAACTTCTTCATGAAACGTGGCAATTGGAAATCAAACGCACCACGCTTATATCGCTAAGGCTCGAAGTACGATTTTTGAACTTCATCTCATAACTTCCGTAATTTTTCAACTTCAAACAAAATTAACCTACAAATTTCTTCAATTATTCCTCATATCAACCCATAAACTTCTTTTAAGTGTTCTATTTCAAAATCTATTGTTGATTAACACTTCAATTTTAAAATGGCACAAAAAAATAACAAAAAAGGGGCAACCATCCACACAAGGCCAAGATGAGGCAAGACAACGCGATCCAAGAAGAGTGGCTGCATAACCTTATAGCGGAAGAAGAACCATACACACGTAACAAATACGAAGAAGTCGAGGAGGCCGAAATGAGGACGTTGGGTCATTTAAAGTGGAGTGCACACAAATACAAGACAAGGATCTAATTCTCATGAAAGCGAGATCAAAACACCACTGGTACCCTCTTATTCTAATATTTAGATGATGCTAAATTACTAAATTTCAGACATTTAGTCAGGAATGGTATCCGATATAGTAGTGTAATTTCATAAGCTCCATGTGGGCACGATCGTAAGGCCGAATCTGGATAACGGTGACCCTATGATAAGACTTCTACATTTAATGTCAACGTGTACGGATGATAACCGAGGAGGATTTCGAGAATTGAGTTTTTTATGACTAGGCAATGAACGTATTTAATTTAGGTGTATAGAAGGTTATCCGATTAGGGTGGGCGAGAATCGACCCATAAAACAGAAGAATGTGCTAAGATTCTCTAACAATAATCGCGAGCCCTCAATCCCAAGTTAGTTTATAATTACAATTTAAAATGGGGCGGGAAGTTTGTGTGGAAGTGGTCCAAGGATTTTTGTTTCCCTATTACTAGTCGGGTTTAACTTAAAGAATACAAATGTTCGCTACTGGGCGCCTTGAATGACATGAAGTGTTAACTACTCCTCATATGAGTCTCTTAAAACACATTTTTACCATAAAATAAGGCTCAACAATATGAAATGATCGATCCCATTTGTTGGTTAATGTAAAAAATGCCCATGTTTTAGAATGTCGTAGTTATGCTAATAAGTGGTTCTACTTAGTAGGAAAAGCCTCAATTTCTAAATTTGAAGTTTGCTCGTGGGAGAGGCGCTGAAGTTCTAAGGGAGATTTACTAACAATTCTGAGGAGGTTAGCAACGAAGTTTGGAATTAATGGATGTGAGCCCGGCTGCTTAATCCAATAAAAAGTGGTACCCAAGACGTGGTGGTCGGGGAGGAAATCTATCCATTTCAAATTGGTGCATCCACCTCAAGAACAACCGGCAGGGCCCCAGATCAAAACCACCTGATGCCTAGTCGATACTTTAAAGAAATTGCTCGAGGAGAACATTTCATCAAGAACGAGGCGAATTCCTCGATGAAGATTTTGGTATAACCTGCCGCGCTTACCACGTCGATGCGATGTAAGACCCTTTAAGAGAGGATGTCGAACGAGCATGACGCCGACGGTGATCCATAGCAAGCGAGATGTCCCACGCGATTCGTGAGGATCGCACAACAATATCCCCAAACCTAGTAAGACTCCCCATGACGCCCCACCTCCATCTGCCCTCTTGGATTTACGCCCGACTGATCGCTGGGGTTAAGCGACGCTGCTAAACACACGAATTTAATGCTGCTTATATATTCATACGTATTTATGTAACGGTGTTTGAAGTCAAATGTTTTTTATTTACGTACTTTGATGTTTGAACGATTTACATTTCATGTTATGTTTCAAATTGTTGGTTTTTATTTACGTACTTTGATGTTTTTTATTCATATGTATGATGTAATGATGTTTGAAGTTGAACAATGTTTTTTATTTACGCATTATAAGCCTGGTTTGGACGCTTTTAATATGTTATTTCTCAATAGTTTGATATGTTTGATATGTTGCGAATCGCCAGGAATGCTTCATAATGGGCGCGATATGTCGCGAATGTCATGATTGTGAATGAATTTCCGTATTTTTCGTTATAAACGCGCAGACTGCCGGACCAATCTTACCACGCTTATAATAGAAAATTTATTAGATGTTAGTTAACGGCATCAAGCTTTCATAAAACTGCACTAATGCTAATATTTTATCTAAAAGCGGCCTCCTCGAACCGAGCCTCTGGGTCAATACCTACCGCATACGGGGTCCAGCCAGCTCCCTCAGCTCCAACCCTCGAATTGGCCCCGACCCACTCCTTAACGACCTGGTCCTTCGCGTCTCAAGTGGCCGGGCTCCCCGAACAGCCCACCGAGGCCCGGTTCGATTGCCACCTCTACACGGAGGCCAACTTTCTAAAAGCAAAGATTGCAAATATTCAATCAAGTCTTGTGGCCTTTTTTGAAAAGAGCTGAAGAAGGCCCATGCCTTCATAAGATTTTGTTTGGCCAGAGGCTTAGTTATTTGTGTTTTTTAGTTTTGGGGTTTGAGCTAACTCGATAACATCACTAATTTATATGTCCAAATACCTCTTTAAGAGGCTCATTTTCAAATGGAATAATGATGGTTAGATAATACTCAATATTACCTCTATTATAACATGAGTAATGTTTCCGCATTGATACAAGAGTGAAGTTTAAACAACTCACAAAAGATAAAAGGCATAAGTAATGTAATGATTCATTTTAATTTTTTTCATTATATCCAATAATAAAAAAATATAATATTTTTACTTCATAGTTCATACGACATGGAAACACTTTTCTTCATCTTCTAGGTACGATAACTGCCATTTTATTAGGTAGTATTACTATTTTTCATGTTGCTTCTTTCAATTTCCTTATTTTGTTTGGTATGTTTTCTTGTTTCCGTAGATATTCTTCGTTTTCTTCACCAATTGAAATATACATTGCATATATATGTATTGTATCCCTCAATGCAACATATATACTTATTGAAGAATTTCTTCAGAATGAATATGTCAAACCATCGACGACATACGAGGCTTGGAGGAGTTTCTCCCACTAGAATTAAGAATTACAACAATTTCAAACTTTAATTGAAGTATAAACGCTAAGAAATGGTACAGCGTGAATAAACATTGTCTTCTCTCGGAAGTGCTACATAAATAAATGCGTCTTTACTTGGATATTCTTCCAGTGCATGAATGGTGAAACCACCAAGAGTGGTGGTTGATACCCTGGCGATAAGGCGAAAACCAATTAGATGGTGCGAGAAACCTCTGAAACCTGAGAAATAGTTTTAAGAGGATTCGAACTAGAGACCTCTCATAAAGAATCTCTAACCAGATACCGTAATGCTAAATGACTTTGGCAGATTGGAGGAGTTGGACATATGAACTCAAGTGGATTAGTTTGGATATATTACATTTATTTGTGTTATTTTTTTTTATAGAGATTTGGATATGTGATTTATCAGATTTGTTAATCTCGTTGATAAACTTGACGAAGGCGCCCAGCGACTAATCCATCGCCAATGTGGGAGGTTATCGAGATGTACCTCGAACCGGGTCGTAACCACCCATCTGTAGCAGCCCATCATAGCCGGGTAACCCTGCTGACAAGCGGCTACGGATTAATGACAATTGCTAGCTGGCACGCGAGGATCGAACCGGATTTGTTAATCTAATTAGCTATTATGGGGAAAAGATCTTAATTACGATTGTTTTGTAGTACATCCATTTTTTTTTATTTCTCGAGATGAAACTTTCACCATTCATTACTAATAACTCATTATTTTAATAAATATAAAATTTATATTATTAGATTCGTCTTTGAAAATAATTTCATAATATTATTTTCTTATATTTGAACATATAATTTAAGAATAATCAATAGTTAAAGTTCGAGCTCGATTTACGAAAATGTTAAAAAAAACGGAGGTAGTATGTATATGTTACCTTATTCAGGTGGATGTGTATTAAGTTTTACATTTAATGAAAATCAATCTAATTAATTTCAAAAAGAAAGTCGGGAACGAATTTACTTCATTTAATGCAATGCAAGGAATAAGCTTTATTTGAAGTTGTTAAAAGTTGTACTCTCTTCAATAAAACTTGTTTAGAGAAGTTCTTTTAGGTAGAAATAATGTAGAATCATGAAAAATCGAAGTATTCTTTTGATTATGTCTACAAGTTAAATTTTCTATCTATCATCAATACTTGGATATATTTCCATGTCTCAGAATCAAGATTGGACAATTAATAATTTTTTTTTTATATGTAATACATTTTATTAATTAAAAGAAAATTATTCAAACATTAAAAGTTAGAATAACAATGTCCTTCAGATTAAAGAAATATCTAATGCTAGTGAAAAACTAAACAAGATTATAATTTGTTTCAAGATAGTTTTATAAATTGTATTTAAATGGTTTGAATTTGAGCGTAATAGTTATTGCATTAATATTTCAAAATACACATCCTCAAAAACTAATGACTCTGCATGATTCTCTAACATGCTTCTCATTTGTGGACACATCTTTGAAATCAATTAATGCAATAGAAAAATGGAATGTTTCAGCTGGATTAAGCTCCCAATCATTGGTCTAATGGCATGAGTGGTATCCAACTGGTCGGTATCTTTTCAACACTCTTGCATTAGGATTTTATACAATTACATGAATGCCGATGCGATATTAGGAGCGAAGATGGTGGTTCATGCAGCAGACTTCATAAATAAGACAAGTTATTTTTTTTGGACCTTAGGCTCCCATTTACTTAATTTAAAATTTAATTATTATCTGATATCGTATGTAATTTATAACTTTTATCGTTACTATAAAAAAAACCCTTCCAAAACCATCCAAAATATTGATAGTATTTAGAATCTTGTCCTAAATTCGAGTATTTACTCCATTTACTGATCTACATACCATTGTAACATACCTCTCAATGGACAGAAAAAACAGTAAATCAGAAAAAGCAACCTCTCGTTAGCCCCCCCTCCCTCCTCTTTTCTCAGGAAAAAAGGTTCTGATGAAATCCTATTGCTGGCCACTACTATAACTGTTTCCTTATTTAACTGTTATCACTTTCAATATTTATTTCGATTAGTACAACAATATATACATGACGTCTTGTATCCCATATGTCCATATCTAATATCTTCCCTGCAAAAGAAATGTAGTTTTATATAAATATACGAAAATGACACATCACTTTTTGTGGTTTCTGTTAATAGGAAGATGCCCAGGTCTATCTCTCTCCTATTTAGTGAGATTCTTTCTCTTGATTAATCAAATGCACGTGAGGTTGGTTTGGTCATCTGGTAGATTTGATACATCGAACTTATCCGGCATCGGTAGCCATATATTGTGATATATACATATTAAAGTGTGGCCCATCATTGCTTATTTCTACAATTCTTATTATGAAATCATATGGATGAGTTAATCGTAGTATGTGTATCAATAGATTAGGGACTAGAACTTTCCTTTTAACCGCCCAATCTAATTAAACAAGCATGGCGAGAGTCGAACTTCCCGATGCATAAGAAAGCGAGAGTCTTGGTATAGAGCAATTTCCCAGTTCTTTCTGGGTTGAGCTAACTCTTGAAAACCATATATACACATATTAGATGCACCTAACGCTAATGATATTTATTGTCCTATTTTTTATATCTAAACACTGGCCACTGTATTTTTTGAAAGGGATTCCGGCCCGGAGGATATTGTCAATCATATAAGGTAAACAATTTAATCACGATTCTTGCCCCCGTTTTTGGTCAACATATTATAATTTTGGAGTACCACATATTTATTTTAATAGTCGTTTTCATTTTATGTATTAGATTACTTGAAGAAAGCTGCAGTTTAAATTGAGGCGGTGACACGAGGAATCGAACCAGTTATTTTGTGTTAGTTAGTGAGGAGTTAGTTAGATGGCGTGGCCTAGTTTATGAATTGTAAACATAATAGAGGCCACTTATTCCACCAGTATATATATGTAGGTCACGGCGTAACTAACTAACTAACACATTTGAGAATAAATGAAAATGTTTTTTTCCCATTATTTTCTCGATGTCTTCTTCGTGTAATCTAGCTAAGTTGCGAGCTTTAATGGCTTCTAGATAGATTTTATCCTTCTTTCATGGTATCAGAGTATTAGGAATTAATCAAATTTGAAATTAACACAAAATGTCAAATAATATTGAAAATCAAAGTCAAACTCCAAATTTGGGGAAAAATTGTTAGAATGAAAATTCACAAATCAAAGCTGATGATTCGTTATTTCTGCATTATTCGGATCATTCTAGCTTAGTTCTAGTGTCCGATTTGCTAAATGAGAAGAATTATATGGCATGGAGTGATCGATAGCGATAGCGTTTGAAGAGCTGCAAGGATAAATTAGGGTTTTGAATGGGAAATTGAACCTCTGATATTGATAAGCGTCATTATAAACAATGGAGAAAGGTTCATTCAACCTTAATCTCATGGATTATAAACTTCGTTAGCGAAAGGAAATTTATCTGGTTTTATATTTGCGATTGATGCAAAGGCATTATGGAATGAAATCAAGAATAATTCGGAGGTAGTAATGGGCCTAGGATGTAACGCGACCGCCCAGTCGAGCCGCCCACGAGGTTGAATCATTCAAATCACGGACACCGAGAGTCTGTCAAATGGATGACTCAATTTTTTTTAAAGACACGTTACGAGATAACCCCGATAACACAAAATATACGAAAGAGCAGGTTTTTAAGAAAATAATTAAAATCGTGGTATTCACAACCACAACGCTATCATATATACACAACAAAACTAACAAAGTATAGTAGCAGCAACATACAGAATTTAAAATCCCAAAATAGAAATATACATCAAAACTACGGCCAGAACAGGGAAAGAAATGTGAGGATCTCTGACCGCCCGACTACCTTTCGGCCAGATTATACGAGCAGATCAAAAATGCGATGCCTGACCTATGAACACATACAAATAAAATGCCGCCCAAAGCGAATAGGGTTTAAACTACGAAGCTTAGTGAATATTATCTCAAGAGTGGACATTAACCCACATTCTCGATTAGTGTAATTTAAAATCATTAGTTCTGCATAGGATAGAGGGGTATTTCAAAACGTTACACAATGTATGACCATCATATAAAAATCATCCGTGCAATCATTGTCACAATGCATAATTTATAGGCTCGTCAACTGGATATAGATATTTCGAATAAAGTACATTGACAAGATAATTAAATGCGTTTCCCAAAAAGCAGTGACAACGATACCCCGAATAAGTCCATGACTCTATTACATCAGTCAACATGATAAAAGACGCCCATGACTATACCCACTAGATCGCTTTAACCTTGCAACTCAATCATTCGAATGAATTGACTCAATAAACTCATATCCTTCGTGTCGACTCATGTCAGATTTTCTGCAACTAATGCGCATATAATCAACCTCGACTGCGGGAGAAAGCATACTTGATAGAGCATATGCTATCACCGAATCGTAGCAGTGCAAGCAAATACACCTCCTTATACCCGAGAAGTATAAGAATACGTACGGATAATACAAATCACATATATCCAACAACTCGAGTATATACCGTAGTATAAGGCCTGACACCGGATAGTACAACTCGGCGTATCTCTGACTCTGACAACTCATTATGCCAATTCTGACAAGACACACTTAAGCTTACTAAAATGACTAAAAAGCGAGTCTTGAAATCAACTCATCTTAATTAGGCCCAAATCAACTTAAACGCCTATGAATCGTAAAACTGACACACTCTGACCCAACTCTGTCGACATAGCATGCTCAGACAATCAACACAAATATATAAATAAACATGCTCACAATTTTTTATCAAATGTAACACATTCACGAAAAGTCAGTTAATCTACACCCGTGAGATAAATACTCACCTTGGCTAACAACGTAATATCGCCTCGCCTAATTAGTCCAAGTGTCGGAGTTCGCTCGCCTAATCCTGAACACCCGAAAATACAATTACTACTTACTACCGTCATATCCCCGGCTTTGGTTTTTAACTGCTTGGCTTACGATAATTATGGTTATCAACTGTAACGCTCACAGGTGATAATATTGCCTACGCACGTTTAAGCAACTAATAAAACAACAAATTCCAACCTCCCAATCAACTAATCAATCGGCCTCCCTGCCACAAATCAACACTTAAGCAATTTCTAATCAATCCAACAATCGATTCGCGGCAAATTAATCAAGTATGTCGACCTTAAATTCAAAACCCCGATTATCACTCACTTACAAAACCTAACTCATAATATTCTCTTCCGATCAACTTCAAACATCCTACTTATATTCTAAAATAACTATATTAAGATCTAAACATCATAATACAATTTAAAGAAAAGTTAGAAAAAAGTCAGCAAAGTCCTTCGCCAAAACCAACACATTTCAGCCTGAAATCGATTATAATCACCTCAAATCACATAATTGAGCCTAGAGGATACTTACATGCCATTAACAACTTTAAAAATTCAAAACAAAAGTCAACTAAGTTAACCTCTCCAAAACTTAAAGAAAACATCCATGACTTCAAACTTTCTTACCTTGATGTGTAGGGAATGATGAGGGGAAGATGCAAATTAACTTTTAATGTCTTGAGCCACAAAGAATTGGAAGAAATGGAAGAAAAAATTTCAGGGAGGGGGGGATGGAGCTCGGCCAAATGAAAGGGGAAAGGGGTTGGTGGGTCTTTGTGGATGAGAACAAAAGATGTGGTTGGTGAGATATTTAAGGAATAGCTTAAGTCCCGTTTGGTTTTGGATTAATTACCATTTAAAATGCTTGCATCTCGGTGAAACCGATTTCAAATGTGCTATTCCCCGAGGCATATATTACTACTCGTCTCGATATATCGATACTATTCCGAAAATTATTGATGTCGACTCGAATTCGCGCAGGCAGATAAATAATTTTTTTTAAACGGATTATTTCATAGGATATATGAATTGAGGAGAAGGCATTTATGATTCTAAACAACGGGTTGATCTTGTGGCAGAGTATTATAATAAAACCAAATATTATGGGATGAATTGGCTTGTTTGAAACACAAAACTCTTGGAATGCGCTGGAGAAGAAGAGAATGATGCAATTTTTGATGGGGTTAGGTGAGGAGTATGATCATAATAGAAATAGAATTTTGATGATGGATCCTTTCACGTAGGAAGTAGCTAGGCGTAATCAATGATAGTTAATGTTGAGAAGCGAGGAAAGAGCATTAAGGGAGGAGTGTTAGAAAACCTTGATCATGTTGTAATGCAAACTAGAGCTTATGGTGATCAGAGGACTTTTGATCAGAATAGGAGGAACAATTATAAAAGAAGAGATGTGGTTGATAAGTCACAACTTCAGTGTGAATTTTGTGGTAAAATTGGACACTTAAAAACTGATTCTTTTAAATTGGTTGGATATCCTGATTGGTGGACAAATCTTAAGGCTAATGTTGCAGGCAAGCCTAGGATGGCAGTGAATAATGTGGAGGAAATGAAGACACCTTTTGATCAGCCATCATATGGCACTAATAGTGATGAGTTTCAAAATATGCTAACAAACATAGTGCAACAAGAGTTTGGGAGCATGATGAAGCATTCTGGAAATGCAGATAATTCTGTGAACTTTGCAGGTTTTGAGAAATTTGTAGGTAATCTCAGTGAGATTAGTAGTGTTACTTGTGGCGAAAAAGGTTCTTGGATTGTAGATAGTGGTGCTTCTGTGCATTTGTGTCGTGATTCTAGCCTGTTTCACTCTTTGTAGTCTCTAAAATTCAATGTCTTTGTTAATCTGCCTGATAACACATCTAAAATGGTTAATTTCTCCGGACAAGTTAAACTGTCAAATGATTTAACATTGACCGTCTTTATATGCCTTCCTTCAAGTATAATCTACTTTCTGTGAGCAAGTTAGCCAAACATTCTAAGGTGCATATTGATTTCTTTTCTGGATTCTGTCTCGTGCAGGATTTTAGCAAGCATAAGGTTCTTGCAGTTTGCAGAGAAGAGAATGGTCTATATGTTCTTAGTCTTAAATCTTTTGATATTGCTCATTTTACTCATGTTGCTCAAACAATGTCTATTATTGATAGGCCTGTTGTAAATAGTATCGATAAAACAAATGTCACAGACTGTTCCTTGTGGCATAGCAGGCTAGGACATTGTTCTAAATCTGTAATGCAACTTATTTTCAATGTGAATGAAAACGATTATTCTACTTTTAACTCTTGTTTAATCTGTCCTCTTGCTAAGCAGCAGATGTTCCCCCTTTCCTTCTAGTAAATCTTGTTCCAATGATGTGTTTCAATTAGTTCAAGCTAATCTTTGGGGCCCTACAAGGTTTAACTAGATCAGGATCTACTTGCTTTCTTACTATCCGCTGCGACTATATAGTAGCACAACTGGGACTTTTATGATGTCTTCTAAATCTCAAGACTGTTGACATGATCATGCATTTCTTCCATCTAGTTAAAACTCAGTTCAATAAAAGCTATCAAAACCTTTAGGACTGATGAATGGGACTGAATTTGCTAACAATAACATTGCTAGTTTCTTTTCTCAATCTAGAGTTATACATAAAAATCTAGTCCATACTCCCCATAGCAGAATAACAGAGTTAAAAGGAAGCACAAGCACTTGCTTCCAAGTAGCAAGGGCCATGATGCTTCATTCAGGCTACCTGATGCATACTGGAGGATTCCATTGTTGCAGCAACACCTTATTAACATAATGTCTACTCAATTTTAAAATAGAAAGTCTCATATCCGAATTCTGTATTTTAGTATGCCTGACATGAGCCATTAAAATTTGGTTGTCTTTGCTTTGTTCAAAACAATTCTCCTATTAAGTCTAAGTTTGATCCTAGAGCTCATCCCACTGTTTTCCTTGGTTATCCTCCCCCATCAAAAGGGCATATAGAGTTCTAGATTTGCACCTCAGCATGTTATCACTTCTAGGAGATGTTGTGTTCTATGAACATATTTTTCCCTTTTGTAAATTTTCTTAAGCTTATATCTCCTCTGATGTCATTCCTGTTGTTCCCATTCATCATCAAGGTGATTATCAACCTCTTCCTCCTCCTTTACAGTCTGCTTCTAGTCCTATGGTTGCCTGATTCTAGTCATGTGGTACAAGATTCTGCTTCTTCTTCTTCTGTTCCAAGTCACACTCATACATATTCCTCCTACAACCTATTCCACTTAGACAATCATCTAGAAGTAGGAAACCTTCCAAATGGTTAAATGATGATGTCTTGTCTGTTGTTGCAGAGAATACTATTGTTCCTTCTTATTCTTCCACATACATGACTGTTCTTACTAACTTGTCTAAAGTTCAAGAACCATATTCTATAAGTAGGCATCTCTAGTTCTGATTGGAGTGCGAGCAATGACTCAGGGCCCTCCAAGCATTGGAGGAAAATAATACATGGGATGTTGTGGATTTGCCCATTAGTGAAGCCAATAGGATGCGAATGGGTATATAGGTGGTCATCGTCTAGATGATGCTTGTTGAGAAGTATAAGGCAAGACTTGTTGTCCAAAGGGTTACAATCAAGTAGATGGCTGTAGACTTCTTTGAAAGTTTTTCTCCTGTTGCTAAAATAGTTCTTGTGAGATTTATATTAGCACTTGTAGCGGTAAGCATTGGCCTTTCGTCAGCTAGATGCGAATAATGCATTTCTTCATGGCTTTTGGATGAGAGTCTATATGGCATTATTGCCTCGGGGCTATTATGCTTGATTAGCCAAAGGAAGCTGTAAGTTGAAGAGATCGATCATGGCTTGAAACGAGCCTTTAAACTGATGGAGCAGGAGTTCACATCCAAACTAAAGATTATGGACTTGTTTAATCCTATCATGACAAGCGCATATTCACTTTCTCGGGAAAGATTATTTTAGGTATTAATAGCGTATGTTGAATACATTAATGTGATAGAATCGAGGATGTCATTACGCCCAAGTGAAAGACTATCTGCATATCCCGATGTACAATTAAAGATCTTGGTGTTGCTAAGTATTTTTGATATTTGAGATACTTGAAGTTGAGAGCGGGAATGTATGTGTCTCAAAGAAAAATATTTGAGATATTGTAGTAGATTTGAAACTTGAGAATGCAAACATAATGTCTACTCCTTTAAAACTGATTAGCGATCCTATGATCCGATTCCCCTTTGTTGCGGGGATCTAGTGTTTATTGAAAGCTTTTAGGCGGTGTTATTTGAATTTCACCGGGCAGTTGACATATTACATTCACCGTCTCGATTATGCGGCAACCAAGCTGAGAATAATTGACAAGGAGCATTACGTTGTGAAATATCTTGAGCATGATGTCTTGTGAAGCTTGTTTTATTCCAACAGTGTAGTTGTTTCTGGAAGCTTTTGTGATCTGAGGTTGGGCCAAGTGTAAGGTCATATGGAAGTCACTATTTGGTATTGTATATTTCTTGGATCCTCGCGATCTTACGAAAATAAAAGCAAACTACTCTTTCCAGGTCTTCTCAAAGCCAGAGAATATAGAAGCCTAGCTACCGCGACTTGTTGGGAGCTTAAGTGGCGGAGGTTGTTGTTCAGGATTTCTGACTACCGCACATTTGCCTATACGGCTGAGATGTGATAATCAATCGAGTTGTTCACATAGTTGAGAATCTTGTATTATGAGAGGACAAAAAAGCCGCATTGAAATCGATTGCCATTTGGTGAGGATGATACAAGGATGGTTTCTTTGCACATATGTCTCTACCCAAGCTTACTGATTGGTGATGTATTTACTAAACCATTGGCTACTTCGACTCTTTTTCCATTCTTGGTCAAGATGGGCTTTCTCTCTGGCTCCATCTTGAGGGGAAGTCATTAGATTATAAAACTGCGGTGATTCAAATTGAGGCCGACTAACGAGTCGAACCGAAATTATTTTGTGTTAATATTGAGGGATTGGTTAGATTACACAAGTATTTATTAGCCCCGACACGAGGTTCCTTAAGCATGGTAATCGTCGAACCCACGCTCGTAAAAGGTGAGAATGTGGTATAGAGCAGCTCACAGTTAACTCTTAGTTTGAGCGTATTTTTGAGAAGCCATAAATACACATATTAGATGCACCTAGCAGCTAATTATATTTATTGTCCCTATTTCGATATCTAAACACCGGCCTTGTATTTTTTTGAAAGGGATTCCGGCCCGGAGGATATTGTCAATCATATGACGTAAACAATTTAATCACGATTCTTGCCACCGCTTTTGGTCAACATATTATAATTTTGGAGTACTTCATATTTATTTTAGTAGTCGTTTTCATTTTATGTATTAGATTACTTGAAGAAAAGATCACCGGTTTAAATTGAGGCGGCTACCCGAAGTCGAACCGGGTTGTTTTTGTGTTAGTTAATATTAAGAGTTAGTTAGATGACGTGGCCTAGTTGATGAGTTGTAAACATAGTAGAGGCCACTTATTCCAACTGTATATATATGTGGCCTAGTTGAATTTCATTTTTTAAATTCCATAACATTGATTTTTATGGTTTTCTACATTTTAGTGTTTGATTTTTTTATTTGAAATATATTTGTTGATAAAATAAATAGTCAATCAATTAGATGTATTAGAATAAATCTCATAAAATAAAGAATAAGTATCTATAAATCATTTCTAACATATTAATATTACTTGATTGTATATAACATAATATGCATGGCGATGCTTAGTTTCGTTGTTTTTATATAATACCACAGTAGTTGAGATGATGACATCCTTTCCATGTCCACAAATACCATGACATGTACAACTATGAATTTTAATATTATTTGATTTCTACTATTCCACATGTCTTAGTGCAATCCTCCTACTTATAAAAGTGCGAGTTGTGTTTCTTCCTTTTTCATACTATTAATTACTATATTACCCTTATTATAATATGTTTTATTGGTTCAAAAATATGTTTCTAATAAAATTTTAAAAATATGTTTCTAATAATTAATAAGTCCTAAATTTTTGCCTAAAATTCTATAACAATTCAAACATAGTTGGAGTTATCTACTCTCTTATAATGTGTGTAATAGTTTTATTACTTTCATATGTATGTTAATTACCAATATGTTCATTATCAACATTTTCGTCCAATTATGTAAAAAATACTCAACATTTTCACCAACAAATAAAAATGTTTGATAAATATTGCTTTGGATTTTTTTTTAATTTTATCATAACAATAAGTAAATTCTATTTTAATGTAATGAGTTGATATATTACTAAATTTCTTTGTATGATAATTATTCAATTATAAATTAAAAATAATTTTTAATCAAAAAAACTACTAATATATCTAAATTATGTGATATTTTTATATTATATTTCAACAATTAAAATAAAAAAAGTGTCGAATCATATACAATACTCCTGTCCCGATAGATTGTCAAGGTTTAAATTTGGATTTTCACATATTAAATATTAATTTAAATATTTTATTCTGTTGTATATGTTGGTGAAAATTATCAAATAATAATATTTTCAAATTACATTAATATTGACATTAACTTTTATTCAAATCATAATTATGTTTATCGATGAATGCATACAAGTTTATCAATTTTGAGCACTTAAATCAAGCATGACAATCATTTAGTATGGATGGAGTAATACATTAGATATTTATTTTAAATTCATTTTTTATTATAATATATATAACATGTTAGTTTTCTTAAATAAAAATATATTTATCTATAAACTATAGAGGCAATAATTGGTGAGAGTTGAATTCAATATATGAAAGGGAGTAAAAAATTCAATATTCGATATTCACTATTTAATATTGATTATTAATTAGTACACTAAATAAGATTATATTGTGTAATAATACTTATATTAGTTTTTGCTACATATATGAAATATAATTGATCGATATTATGGTCTAACAAATACATCGTCAATATTTATATTATAGGTATATAATCCACTTTATTGTTAAATATTGATATGCAATCGATACCTAAACTTCTATTTGAATGACCTCTTATGACCTTTTTATATTAAAGTTTTTTATTTATGTCAAATTTTAAAATTTTTTTCATATTAAGTTATATTAATTACATATATATATATAGAGGTTTTGCTTTTTATTAAAAATTATTGCATGAATATACTTTTTAAAAGAGGTAATGTAATAACCCGTTACGTACTTATATTACTATAATAGTATACTAGTTGCTCGGTGGATTATTTCGAGGAGAAATCAAAAATTTCGAAGTTGAATAGTGAAATACAACGGTCGATTAGGTTGGTAAGCGTTCGGTATTTAGAATTTTAAAGTTGTAATCGAATGGTAATTATATTAGTTGGGTGGTAATATAATTTGAGGGTAGAAATGTTGATGTTTGGAAGTTAGTCGTCGAGATAAATTTAAAGCGGGGAAGTATCGATTAAATTAAAGCGATCGAGGTTTCACTTGGCGCGCGAAAACTTAGTGGGCCAACCCGTTAGGTCCATAGAAAAACCAACCCGTGCGCCCAAAAGCCCATCTTCTTGCTACTTCCCTGCGCGAACGATAGAGCTCCCCTCACGAAATTTCTTTCTCCGATTCTCTTAATCTCATGGCTTTGGGCCCCTTGGAAATTCTTGGAGTTTCTCCTCATCGTCCTCTTAAGGATTCAAGGTAAAAAGGTCGGATGTTTTGAGTATTTTGTGAGTTTCGGTTGGAGCTTTTTGTATTTTGATTTTTATTGCTATAAGCGTTGTATGCCTTAAATTAGTTATTTTTGAGTTAAAGTTAGGTGTTTTGATGAGTATTTCTTGATGTTTTGAGGATGTTGACTTTTTTATGATTTGGTTGACTTTGGTTTGGGATTTAAAATGGTATAGAATTTTCACCTAAGCTTAGATTGTGGTATTGGAAGTGATAATACTTGATTTATGGAATTGAAATGTGTTGAGATGGATAGTTGACTTTTTGAAGAAAAATGTAAATATGTTAAAGTATGTTGTTGGAGATTAATATAGTTGTTTTGGAATGAATTTAGTTATTTGAGAAATTAAGTTTGGGTTTTTATAATATTGGAGGAATATGTAAATTAGTTTTATTAGATTTTGAGTAATGCTTGGGCTTTGGATTTGAGGTTGTTAAATGGGTTTAGTTAGTTGGAAAAGTTGATATTTGGGTTGATTGAAGTGGTTGAAAATGTTAGTATTTTGGTTAAGAGTGTTGACGATTATGGGATTTAATTAGGGATAGTTGAAATTTTTCATTTTAATAGTCTTTGAAACATAATTAGTAATCTATACTTAAGTTGTTAATTTGTAACTAAAATGGGTTGAAAGTTAGAAATTTAATTAAAGATAAAGTTAAAATTATTGCGGTAGTAATTGTAATTCGGGTGTTTTGATTAGGCAGCGGGCGTGGGAAGGCACTTGGATCGTTAGGCCCGGAGGCCGTTTCTTATTGTAACCAAGGTGAAATTACTTATACGTGCTACTTCACGTGCCACTTTAAATTATTGTGAACATGTCGTTGTGGTATGATTATGTGAGAATGGTATACATGTCATTGTGATATGATTGTATGTGAGAATGGTATACATATAATTGTTGTATGATTATGTGTGATTCATTTGTGTGAGCCATGTTGCGATTATCGATTGTATTTTGTGGTTGAAGATTTAACGAGGTAAGTAATAGTGTGAACTCCCGACTTATGTTCTTATGTTACGTGGCCTTCTTGGCATTTTCGATTCTGTGGCATCGACCTTTGTTGTATTTACGTGAATGCTTGTCGGCACTTTTGGTATTTACGTGGCCTTGTGGTTGGTTGTGATTAATTTATGATTGTGAGATGTTTTAGGCGTATTGCTTGGATATTGTTTAAGGTAGAGTAGTTGATTATTGAGAGGTGTTGGTTGGAGTTATGCGTGACTTTGAGGTGACTTGAGTATCGAGGATTTGACAACATAGTTGGGATGATTAGGGTTAGGTGGCTCTCACTTCCTTCTTGAGAATATGTGTATTTATTGGCCTTATACTACAGGTATAAGAGTGGTAACTTTTATGATCAGCTTTGTTGTGTGTGCATTGTCGGTGTGGCCTTATACTTAGTGTATAAGTGCGGTTTGGCCTTATACTTCGGTATAAGAGCGGTATGACTCTCTATGATCACTTTGCTGTGTGCATTGTCGGTGTGGCCTTATACTTAGTGTATAAGTGCGGTTTGACATATCTTGGTATAAGGCGGTATGACTCTCACATGATCACTTTCTTTGTGTGCATTGTCGGTGTGGCCTTATCTTACCTGCGGTATAGAGATGCGGTTGTATACTCTTGATTGTAAGAGTGGTGTTTGTGCTTGATTGGTCCATTCTTGCAGGTAGACGGATTGAGCATATGCGCATTAGAGGTTGGTATAATTGTAGAGATATGAGAGATAGATGGTTTGATGACTAGAGTTATAGTCGTTGTTGAGTCTCTTTGATTTTATTCTGGGGGATGGTGTACCTTATTGAGACTTTGTATTATATCTTGACTTGTTGTTTAAATTTTCTATGATGTTGTATGATCTGTTTTATGACTTTATTTGTGGTTATGGATATTGTGTTGATTATACTAGATGTTGCCTTGATGAGAAGTATGTCGAATTAGGTTTTGGTTGTTTATTGATAATATTATCAGATTTTCTTGTGGATCTTGGGTTGGTATTAATCGTTATACATCCTTTAAGGTTAAGTTGAGTTGGTTAAGTTTTGAGATAACTTTTGAATGAGGACGTGTTATAAAATTATAAACCGGCGTTCATGCTAATCAGATGATGTTGATGATTATTTTATATATATAGTGGAAAGTTGGATTCAAGCGTGTCAGTATATAGGTGATAATCCCCAACACGACGTTGACCATTCGCGGTGAATAAGTTCCGTAGACTAAATGAAGAATTTGGTGAGATAATTCCGTACTTAAGTTATCTTGATTAAGATATACGTTGCTCAGTTGTATTAAGATAATAAAACGATTTGGAGGTTCTTATGATAAACATTCAGATGTCATAGGAGGTGTATGACTATAATTGGGAGTAGCACTTTCAGGTGAACTAAAGATAATTGGTTGAGTTGTGAAATGTTGAGTTGTGGTATGTTTGAGTTGTATATTATATCGGAATTAGCTATACTTCAGAAAGATAACAAATAGAAAGATATCTCTTGTGATTAAGGTGTACTGTGAGTAAGTTGTTGACGTGGTGTGGGTTTATCGGTGTTAGTTGGAAAGCCATTAAGGAAAGATTTATCTTGTGGTGAGTAGCATATAAAATATAACTCTTGAGGTATATAGTCTTTATATAGGT
Organism: Lithospermum erythrorhizon; assembly: GCA_019722365.1. Taxonomy (NCBI): domain Eukaryota; kingdom Viridiplantae; phylum Streptophyta; class Magnoliopsida; order Boraginales; family Boraginaceae; genus Lithospermum; species Lithospermum erythrorhizon. The sequence continues at coordinate 86,835 of JADFUC010001763.1, read as the reverse complement.
AGGGACTTAGATTATCCTTGTTGGTATGATAAGGTGGGTTAATACGTGATATTTGTATTCGCTCGACTTTTTAGTGACTTCTATTCACAATAGTAGGAGGCGTTTTTATACTAGGTTGTTCTGGATGACCGAGATGCATTGGCCGAGGTAGGCTAGCGTACCCGTGGAGTGGTAATGGTGGCTTGAAGACCTCGATAGTCACACTTTATCTTCTTTGGAGATTTATGTTGTGCCAACTAATTATTGTTGTCTCGAGTTGTAAAACAAGTTGTTTGATGTTGTATTTATATTATTACTTTTAAGTTGTTGTAGTGTTGGTTAGTTCACCCGATGGGCCGAGTTGTATTATTTTATTATCACGTTAAATGAAGTCATTTTTATCTTTATCTATCGTTGGTGACTCACGATTATTCGGGTTGATAGCCAGTCCCAACTCGGGGGCCACACAGGGCAGATTAAGATTCTGATTATATCATTTTATTTCATTGATTTTCGATATAATTCATTTGGAGTATTTCACGTTGAACAATGACATCAATGTGTAACCTCTTTGGGTTTTGTGCGGCTAAAATAATAGAGAATTTCATAAAAAGGCTTTGATATTATTCAATTTTGTGTAAGCCACAATTGAGACAATCATCAATTAAAATATGTTAAAAATAAATACATAAAAATAGAAAGAATTAAATAGTGGAACTATGAATAATTTATACTAATAATCAATTGAGAAGTGATGTTTTCTAATAATAAATGAAATAACATAAGGTGTATTTTTTATTAAAAGAGAAAAGTGATATTTCTAACAATAAATAAAATTACATAATCTGCATTATGTTATTAAACCTTGAAAATAAAGAGTAGTATGGTAACAAAACTTTTAAATATATTATTAAAAATTATAAGGGATCATATAAATATGAACAATATGAATTATAATATAAACCAAAAGTATAATTTATAAATTTACGTAAATAGTAAATTACTTTATTTATTATCTCAGTTTAAATATTTGAAGCATAAATACTTATGTGACACGCACATATATTTTACTAGTATATTAAAATGATGGTGATCTTTAGCATAGATGATTATGCGCCTCCCAATCTTGAATTTATTCTGAAATAATATATGATTGTTTGAATTCTGCTATAGCATATTGGGACATATTGTTATTTTTGTTTATTCCTTCTCATAGGAAGTTTTTTATTGATTTTAAATTATGCTATACCCTACTAGGACATAGTGTGGTATGAATACACAGTTAATGAATACCATTATATGACATATGATAGTTGCATGGGTTCTAAAAGAAACAATGATAAAATTAATATCATACCACAAAGAATAAGTATCTAAAATCATATCTAATAACTACATTCATTGACTAATCTATTTTCTGCGTAAAAGCTTGACTCGGCGTCTTTTTTGTAGCTCTATGGACCTTACGGATCTCAGTTTCAATGTTTACCGCCTCAAGTATCACTGACTTTCGGGGTACTTCTTTCTCATGTGTTTCTGCAACGCTACACATTCTAGACTTCCCCTCAATCTTGTCTTTTTTTTTGTCTCTTTTCTTGACGCTCATCTTTGCTTGTTGTTGCCTTTTTTTTCTTATTCACTCTTTCCGAGACATCCTCCTTCCTTACACTTTTACATTGTCTCCCGAAATCATCCATCCTTCTATTAAGTATTGTCATGCATTTATGATATCCCTCTATTTGGATCTTGCAATGGGCAACATGCTTTGGTACATGTCAGTTAAAATAATAACACTTAAGTGTGTGGAAATGCGATAAGTCGCACCTTAATATAGGGTATTTAGATCCAAATGGATACACCACCAGCGTAAGTATTATGTATATTACATTATACAAATGTGAATAGTATAAAAATAGATACCACCAATGAAGTATTATGTATTCTGAGATAACAAAATGGGCAGATTAAATGAATAGTATGTGTATTCTGAGGAAACTCAAAATACTACTAAAAAATACACAAAATTATAAAAGAAAACCTAAAAGTTATAGTATTTAGATGAAGTTGTAACTAACACCTTATTAAATCCTATTATTGACACATTATTATTCAACCAGTTGGACAAAAAATTGAATCTTTTCAATATTTATCAAACAAATTGAGTTCAAAACTAAATTATTATTAAATCTATGAATTGGTTTCAAAACTCTACTTTTTGAAACAAAACCTTACTATATCTAAATAATTTCTGAACTCATGTTAATTCTAACTACACAATACTTAAAAAATCCATTCAACATAGTATTATCAAACTCATTCAACATAGTATTATCAAACAAACAACACAATCCTTTAATGGTAAAAAATCCCAGAACAAATATATGGACATACAATATAACAAATACGAAATATTACTTTAACTGAAATACTGAATTTTTTTCCCAAAAACTAATTTAGTTAATTATTAGGTCAAAAAATGTGTTCTTCTCCATTTTTGATTTAATCTTTTCAACTTATTGTTTGCAAATTCATTTAATGGTGAATTCTCCTCAAAATTCGTTTTGGTATTTCTTCACAGTTTTATTAGGCTTTGTTTTTTAATTTGAGGAAGGCATAAATTAGATTACTTATATCATTCTTAGAAGAATTTTGTCCTAGAAGAAACTAATTAATGATTTTTGTAGGATTTGGGGGGGCAAAATTAGGGAGATCGATTTTGGTGGATTTCTAATTTTTTTATTTAATTAAAATGTCTTGTACCCGTTTATACCCTTGTAAGCATGGTCTTCTGACCCCGTTGTAAGCCTCTAGTATAGCCAGTGTCCATCTGGAGTCTCGGCCAGCCTCTTTTTTCCTCAAAGCGGTATGATTGCATTAAAAAACAAGCGGTAAAGGTTGTTCAGCTTGATAGATCATTGTACCAATTAAGAAAAGACAATTTAAAGGGCTGAAAAAAGGCCAAAATGGGGCGTTGAAAGCCACTCCGGCTCAAGCATACCCCTATGTTCCCAATGGGCGACCATATGAGTTGCTATGTTGATCGCTCGCTTGTGGTGACCTCATGATACTCATCAAAATAAGGCCTCCCTTACTATCACTTCCACTTCCATTGGTGTCCTCTGCTCACCTTTCAGAATCTGTACCAGCTATTTTGAATCACTTTCAAGCTCCACAGAGCTCCAATTGAGTCTCCAGGCAAACTGTAAACCCTCTCATAATGCATATTATACACTATCCAACAGACTGGCACTTATTGCCGTCGTTTATGCTTCGCCCCCACAAAATTCCCTCCTGAATCTCGACCAATCACTCCGATAGCCCCATCGCTGGAAGCCTTGTTCCATGCAGCATCAGTATTTATTTTGATGAAGTTTAACTGTGGTGGCCTCCAAGATTCATTAGTTGGATTTGTCATATCCGACTGATCCCTTTGTTCCTGGTGCACTAGATCATCACTTACAGTAGCTCTTTCAAAGCCTAACATAAGTTGAAGACCATACTTAATTGTGTTGTCCAGCAAGGCATGAGCTCCCTTAAACATTTTACTATTCCTTGTCTTCCAGAGACTCTAGAGCATGCAAGCAATTGAAGATAGCAGTTCAGGATGCCCAGCTTCCTGCATCTTGTGTGTAACAAAATCCCACCACTCCTTGAATGATTGTCACGGTCCTCCGGTGGTCATAAGTGTACAAGGAGTCGCATATCATAATCTACAAGAAAACGGACATTCCAAAAAGAGGTGTTGAATTGTTTTCCGTACCATGATTACATAGCACACAAGAAGTCTCCACTAACGATCACTTACATGGCCAGATCTCTACGAGCAAAATACCATATGGACTCTTTCCATAGCATTTCTCTACTCCGAAGGCAATTTAAGCTTCCAAAACTCACTCCAAGTACTCTGCCCCTCTCATGACTACGCCTTTCGCCTGGCGCCTTTGTCCTTAGCTCACCATTTTTCTTCATTGTCCTTGCGCAGCTGGGACGAAATAGGTAATTTCGCAGTATGGTGCCAAACGAACTTATCACTTATTCTAGTTCGACTAAGTGGGTATAGCCAAGACTCTTTGCAAATCATCCCCCTCAATCTGACTACTCCCTTTGCCTACATCCTACATTCCCCATTTTTGTGGGTTGGGATGATAACTACCGTGGTCTCCGCCCCACGCCCTGACAAAAGAAATCCATATTGTGAGGTACCCACGGTTCGGTCCACATATCAATATTCCTACCATCCCCGACTTGCCAACGAAGACCCTTAAGTAATACCTGCGTCCACTTAGTAGGCTATGCCATCAAGCGATAGGTTTGCCTTAATTTTACCCAGTAAGGATGGCGTCCTAAGTACCGACCCTTTAAAATTATAAAGAGTAGTGATGCTTGCTTTGTAACAATACGCCATCCTTGCTTCGGCAACATTGCCCAGTTCATGCATTCTAAGTCTTTGAAGCCTAATCCCCCATCCAACTTGTCTTCGCATAATTTATCCCAAGATTTTGAATGAATTCCTCTATCACCCTCCGCATTGCCCCAAAAAAATCTCGCCATAGAACTGTTCAAGTTATCAATAATGCCCACCGGAGAAGCTTGAAGCTTGATTCATAGCGAAAATAGGGATAAATTTGAAGTGACCCGACTTAATCATAACTTCTTTTCCCGCTTGAGATAGTAAACTTCCTTTCCATCGCCATGCGTCACATCACCGACTCTTCCCGCTGATGAAACTAAACACCTCTTTCTTGGACCTCCCAATATTTGATGGTAGACCCAAATATTTTCCATGATCAATAACCTCTCTCATCCCCAGGACCGACAGCATCTCCCTCCGGACATAGTTCGATGCAGAAGAATCAAAGCTAACTGAGCACTTTGCTAAATTAATTTTCTGCCCGTGACTTGCCCGTACTTATTCAATACTCGCATAACCTCGTCCCTCATACGAAGCCTTACAAAACAACATGGTATAAATGCATAAGTAAATATGACTAACCTTTGAAGAGCTCCACTTTGCGATTTTAATCCCAGACAAAGTCTTTCTCTCCTCCACTACCCTAAGCATACATGTAAGTCCCTCTGCACAAAATAAGAAAAGGTAGGGCGACAAGGGGTCACCTTGACGGATCCCCCTAGTCGGCCTAATAAAACCTCGAGGTGCACCATTAACAAGAAAACTATAGGAAACAAGAAGAGACAAAAGCCATAGTCTAATCAACCGAATTACGAGAAAAACCAAGCTTAATCATAATCGACTCCAGAAAGCCCTACATTGATGTGACTTTACTCGTATCCGACTTAGAGACATATAAGCATCCCCCCCCCCCTTTGTATTTCGTAGTGCAGTAACTCATCGGCAATACGAATATTATCCGAAATAATCGACCCACGGTAAATAGCTCTGCGAGTTACAAAATAGATTTTGGTCTAACCCCCACACAACCGATTTGTCATGATTCGTCCTCTTATCTTTGCAACAATATTACATAAACTAATAGGACGGAAGTCACTCATACTCATCGGAGAAGGTTTCTTAGCAATCAAACAGACGTGAGTGTGATTAATGGACTTAAGCAGTTTGGAACTGAAAAAGAAACAGACGTGAGTGTGATTAATGGACTCAAACAGACGTGAGTGTGATTAATGGTCTCGCCGGCTTCTTAGATGACCACAATTTACACTAATGTTTGCGACGAGAACGGTTACGGTTCTTTAATTAAATAATTTATTAATTTTCATTCATCTTTATATGTATTGAATTTCAATGTAAAAGTGGTCTACATTATCGAAATTTATCATTCTAAGATGATACAACCTAAAAAGTCCAAAAATAATTGTACCATTGTTATTCTATGCAGCTAATTAGTATGCGTATGAAATTCGTTGAACAAATTACCTAAAAGGTAAAAATAAACTTATATAATTGATAGTATTAATGAATTTTTTGGTGAAAATAATACATATTACCTAAAATGTACCAAATGATCTGAATAAAAAAAATAAACAAGAATATAATTTTTATTTTTGATCATTAATGAACATAGTTGTTTATACTATCGACCTAAAATTTTAAAATAAGTTGCATTAAACATAATTATTATTTGACATTAACTAGTCGTTGTATAGCTAGTTATGAAAATCTCTCAATTAATTTGAAATGCATAAATTACATAGCATGTTGCATCATATCGAACTCTTAGGTTTGGGGATGAAGGGGTCGGGGACGGATGGGATGACCTGACACACTCTCTATCTCAATTTATGGCACATAACTACCCACTTCCTATGTGTTAGTATTTAATTAGTTATTTAAAACTAGAAGTTAGTTATATTTTTAAAAACTGTATATGCATTCTATTCTTATTGGTGTGTCACCAATTAGGACCCCATTAGGATAGAGGATCCAGGCTGGTCGGGGACGAGATAAATTGTTGACCTGACCATTAGTAGTAAATCAAGACCATTGGGTGGGGATTAGTGACTGATCTTGAATCAAAATTAAGGAGACCAACAATATAAAACCTATTGACATGAATTTTTTGAATATTGAGGGGGACCAATTATGATATTTTGTGTAAAATAATTGAATTATAAGATAAATTTTAAATTTTTTAAAGTTGAGGGGACTCCTGTTTACTTTAGTCTCTTCTAATCTCAAATACTAAGCAAATTATTGGTTAAGGAAATGTTATAGAGAAAATAATTTGTAGGAGTGGACTCGTGTCAAATTATGGAATTACCCGAGTCACCATCCCAGGTTCCTTGAGCAATTTCATTGATTCCTATGAAGTAGAAATTTTTTCTCATTAAAAAATTCATCAAAACATGCAACCTGTGCAAGGGAGACAATGAAGTAGCAAGAAAAGATGTTAAGACATGTAGAAGACGAAACAAGCTACCAAACAACATACAAAACAAAGAGGGATGAGATTCAAGAATTTTTAACAGTAGAATTGTGTGATGTAACGGTAAACTGAAACAGATCCGTAGAATTAGTTTCTGAAGTTTTTACCTTTCTAACTGTTTGAATAGTTCAAATACAAGCTTTGGCGACAATCAAAATCGACCAATAAAATTTAAGAGATCATTTTGCCTTTTCAATATGCATATGTAAAGAGATTTTTTATGATTGTATATAGCACCTATATGCTTCCTTAATCACACATTATCTAATAAACCTGGTACAACGGCAAAATGTCAATTTTAGATCTCAAGGTTAGCTTTCCCGTCAAATAGCTAACTTAAAATGTCATATACACTTCACAATCTATTTTTGAGTGGTATTTTATCTATAACCTCAAAATTTAATAAAAGCAATAACCACAAAGATGAAAGCTATTACAAGTATAATTCAATTTGTGCTACCTCCAATCATAAATGATTTTTCGGTTGACGTTTTAATAGTCAAAATTAAAAAAAATTGTATTCTTAATTGACACATAACTTTAATTTGATTTGAATAAAATATATCATATTCATTGCAAAATATGTTCAAAATGATTTGCACATATTTTCTCAAAATATTATATAACATATAAAAAATGTTTAGGTTGCAATTTTAAAAAATTAACTATTAAGAATTCAAAACAGAACGACATTTTAGAGACGTACTAATGGAGTACTAAATGATATAGCCAGAACAGTTTATACAACTTCATAGCAATATTTATTTAAATAAAAATCTTATCCATATTAATTTGGTCAATTTTCAACAAATACTATATATTAAACTCTTTTTTGAATGTATAATATTCAAACAATATATCTATTCATGTGAAACAAAACATAATTATTTAAATTTAATAGATCAATTAATTAAATATAAATAAAATTGTCATTTAAGTAAATATTACTTTGAATTTCTAAAAATTATTCTGGTTATATCATTAACCGTACTAAATATCATTATCTGCGAGTGTAACCAAAAGTAAACATATATTGGAACGCGAAAAGCATATTAACTTTTTTATGGGATATCACATTATTGTAAGTACCAAATTCAAATAATCAGAAGCTTAAATTTAAGAATTTTTTATATATATTTGATTGGAACCACTAAACATAAACTGAGCTAAAAAGAGAAGGAATGCAAGAAAAAGCTAAAGAAAAACTAATAAATTACTTCATCTGCTCATAAAAAGCTAAAATAACTATTACATTTTTTCTAATTAACAATACATAATTTATAGCAAACATTTCAAGAATAACTAGAGAACAAAGCTTCCCAAATCTCCATAAACACTTCAATGATAATCCTATGATGATGGTGAGAATTTAGTGACAAAAAACACTGCAACATCCTCTCAAGATCCTCAGAGTTGAATATCTGTTTCTCAACTATCATTTCCACCATTGATGTCCTAAAGTCATTGTAGGGATCACTTGAACGTTTCACTACTGCAAAACTCCCTTTCACCCTCCCTTGTAATGGCATTGTTCTCCCCCCCTTTTCTTGAATTTGCTTCTTTGCCCCTCTCCTTTTCTGGTTCCTCCTTCTGAATGATTCAGAGGAATCAGAAGAAAGAGACCTTGAGGAAAACAATGTTGTCTTATCATCTTCATCTTCTTTCTGTTTTTTTTCTTCTTCTTCATCACTGCTAAATAGACCATTGTAATTAAAACCTGGGAAGTCAATAAAATCATTTGGTTTCTTCCTCGGACGCGGTTTTCTTGATTTTGGTTTCTTGGTTTTTTTCTCTTTGAACTTTGTATGAGATTCTTGGAAAGTGTAGTTTGAGTTCAGGGGAGAAATAGGGGGAAATTTTTTACCATTGAAGTTAGTTTCTGAAACAAGAAGATCTGTTTGCTCTGAAATTTTGCTTCTTGGGAGTAAGCTTTTTTTTATTATGTAAGTTTCTTCTGTTTGAGGGGTTTCTTTGCAAATAGGTGGGAATGGACGAATGGGCTTTTTCGGGGACAGAAGCTCAATGAGTTGATGGTGTTGACTAGGGTTCTCAACAAGTGCAACATCATTGATGTTCTTGGATTTGCATGAGCCAAATGATGAACGAAACATGTTAGAGATTCGAAGTTTGAATCTGTTACTGGAAGGCTCCATGTTAGGGGGGGGATGGTTGTGAAGATTTTGAATAGGTGGAATGTTGGATATTTGCTATATGGGGAGGAAATTATAAAGAGGATTGAAAGAGAGAGGCAGAGAACTAGTAATTTTTTTGAAAAGGTCTCTTAGTGATTTATTTTAAAAGGTTCGATTATACAACTTTTTTGCTGTTTTTGTCTTGTTCCTTGTTATCATATGGAAAATTTCAACTTCATTAAGTAAGAACTATGAAGTATCACAGTGTTGGGGCTTGGGCCATGCTAATTACATATATTTGAGTTGGGTAGCTACATATCCTCATTGATACATGAGTTGTTTTATGTATATTTATGTATTACCAATATTGTGGTAATATTTACACTACCTCACTTGATAATTAGACTTTATTTTAAAGGCAAACCTATATTGATGCTCACATTGATATTAACATAGATTAATTATATAAAGTGGTGTTGATTTATGTCTTGAATTTATGTTTCGTCCGTTCGAAATCTACAAGGAGCTGTCGCTGGAAGTTTATTTTTTGGTTTCTATCAAGACCCTCCATTGGTGCGTACATCCCGATGGAGTTCCGGAGGCGAATAGCGGGATTATGCAATATTAGGTGGTTTGTCGTGATGTAACGATCCGGTCCAATTATGTAAGATTTAGGTATTAACTTAATTAGTCTGAACAATTTAGAACAATTCAGAAAATCTCTAAAACACTCACAAGTATTGGATCACCATACAAAAGCTTATAATCACATCGCACCGCATCGTCGCGACTTTTGAAACTTTATTAGCACGGACCATCGATCGTCATTCAGAACTAAGGATCATCTGCCATACCTTTTTCCTACTTGTTTTCTTTAATTGTTTCACAAATTTGCTTATCTTTTCTATAGTAAAAGAGTAAAAAAAAACACCTATATTTGTGTGATTTTGAATTCACCATTGTGGTGGAAAATAGCTTACATTCACTCATTTAGAGCGGTTATCGAGACGAACGATTTATTAATGGCTAGCTTACCCGGATCGTTAAACCGCAATCAAAATTTGCTATGTTTGTAATTCGAAACCGGTTATGAATCTTACTCTAAAACCAAAAAGTCGTTTGGATTTGATTCAAAAACCTATAGTTTAATTCAGTAAATTTATCCCTTAAACAAATTTTGATCAAGCAAGTCGTAACTAATAAATATATGCATATTAATATTAAGCTATTATCGAGTGATTCATTAATCGCTAGGCTCCAAACTTCGTTTAACCAGGATAGCAATCCGTCTGGTTTGTAATTCAAAGTGGTCCCAACCTTGAATCGAAATTTGTATCAATTCGGTTTTGATCTACGAATCGAATCAATTGACCCAAATTCGATTCGAATCGACTCGTTAACAACCCTAAACTCCTTATAAGAAAGCCAAAGTTGCAAAAAACTAAATATGGTTCCAATGTAGAGAGAACATATATTCCACTATTTTGTCAATTGAAAAAATGCCAACCATCATTGCCTATTGGGTGAAGAGTATTCACCATAGACATTTGAAGAGGCAGAAGAGCTATTTCCAAGTGTACGTGAAAGATGGGTGACCTAGAAAAATGACAACCTTTCATATATAGGGGCAAACACTTCATTCCATAAAGTGGTCACAACTTCAAAACTGCCACCCTTATTAGGATACGTTTCAAGAATAATTGCATTATCATCAAAGAATACGATATTGTAACTTATTCAAAGAGAGAAATTGATTGAGATAGGTCATCGCAGCTTCACTAGGAATTGCTTTTGATTTTATTGCATGCATGGTGTCAAATCATTTTTATCAGTCACTGGTTATTGTATAACTCAGTAACATAAATGGAACTGTATGTATATATGTTGAGAGGGGACCAAAATTACAGCAATGTGCAAGCGGGTTTATTTGCTGTTTTGATCATCACTATTCAAATTGGAAAACTTTCTCATGTCATGTCAATGAAAGGCGCACTCACAAATACACATATATCCAATTTTAACATGGACCAACAGTTTTGACATTTTTTAAAAATTCTATAACGTTCATTGTGGGTTATTACATTGCTCGAAGCGTAATTCTATGTTCTTGCCTCTAAGTAGTAGCAATAATCTAGCACAATAATAAATTCTACTTCCATCTCATGGTAATTTTTTAATTTGTTATCGATTTTCAAAATAAATAAACTTTAAAACTTTAATTGATATGTATAATTATAACTTTAATTGAAATAAAAGTATCATGTTAAAAGTAAAGCACATTAAAATACTAGCATTTCATATAGTTTTGACCAATATTATAAAACATATATATATAAAAATTGATTGGATTCAATTTTTTAAAAAGTAATTATCAAATATCAAAACTAGACAACCTTTATGACTAGTATTGATGAGTATAGAAGTTTTAAAAATTTGACCTAAATAACACATTGTAAATAAAATATTCCATGTTTAGAAAAACAAAATAACATATATATACTTGGTAACACTACCATCATCACAATTTAATTGAGATATTATTTGAGTAATCAATTAATAAAATTCAAATTTTAACCAAACAATTATTCTTACTAAAATATATTCCAACTAAATAATAATATAAGTATGTAATATATCTATACCATATTATAAAGAGGGGGCATGGTGAAACCTAAATGCTCAATGAAGCATGCCATGTGTCAATTTTTAAAAAAATGAAAGTTATTTTTAATGCATGGTAATTTTTTAATTTGACACTTGACCCTTTATATGTTTAATATTTATCATCAAATTTATTTACATGTTAGATTAAAATTCAATTAAAATTATGACGTGCTATTATTGTTATAAAATATTTATAAACCATTACTTATTTGAATAAATATTTAGATGATAATTAATATATTCTTAGAATTATTAAAATTAAAATTTTTATTTAACAGTTATTACGATGCACAATTATTGATTGTGCCCAAATACTAGTAATATTTAAGGCTTAATTTCATGGCTTCAAATTTCAAAAACTCTACATTTAAGGAATCAAACTTGCAATATTTACATTTCAAATTCGCCCTTGAACCCGTTTCATCATTTGCCCATGTCATCAACATTGACCTTTAACATAGACGAAAAGTCTTACAACAAAAGGAGAATTCGGAACTTTACAAAGAATTAGATATTTTCTTTAAAAATAAAGAGAAATGGGACCTTTTTATTTAAGATTAAAATAATAAATTACTTAAAAATTAGAAATAAATATTAAAACATTACTAAACAATGTATTTGTGATCTCCACTGCAGTAAGACATTTTACATTCTTTGGTTATTGCATCTAAAAATTAGAAACATTACAACGTGGTGAAGTGATTATTTAAGTTGGTTTTTTGGGCTTTCGAGGTTTGAATATTAGTACAGAGTTATATCTTTCTTTTATAAATAAATAGTTATTTGCTATGAGTTGATTATCACAAAACACAATGTAGACATATAATCATCATAGGAACAATATTAGGGCACTTAATATTAGCGGAAGAAGCTTGAATTTCATCTTTTTGTTCTTGGCTTGTTGTTGAGATGTTCGGTGATAGAAAATGCTGTTGATAGGTAGCTAGTGGTAGGGCTTGTAACAATCTTATTTGGTTATAGTAAAATGCATTGCGGTATGAAGCGTCATTTCGCATTGAAGGGGAGCACGTATAAAATCATGTGTTTGTTTAATTTCCGTGCCTTAATTTACGTCGTTTTATTGATTGCTTAAATCTCCAGGAAGAATTTAGGGTCTTAAATTCTAAAAATCGAGATGAATGTAGGGAGAATCTAGCTTCGATTGTGATCTTCGTTTTTTCTAAAGTTGAACATAGAACTCTGTTATCCTCAAGAATGGAGATAGAGCGTTTTTGGGGGCCTCATTTAGTACATTTCCTTTTGTTCTGTAACCTTTAGTTGCAGGCATTGGCTCACAGAGGCACCGGGTTATTACTCGCTTTGTGGATGGCGTAAGTTTAGAGGTGAAAGTGACTTTCTCAGTGCTTGTTAAAAGTATTTTGGGGGAGTTCTCGGTTGATCTTATTGTTGAAGATATTAGGTACTAAGGCAGAATATTGGATGCAACATTTCAATATGTTAGAAGAACTTCAAAGCGATGCGACGCATCTTGTCGCTCATTGGAATTGCGGTGCAGAGAGGGAGCGTGCGGTTTCGTTCTCGGCATTGGGCCAATATTAGCGACACTGCCCTTTCAGGTGTAATAGCTAGGTTGTTTTCCACGGATTGTAGTTTTATCGTTTAGTCATGTTTAATGATATCATATCGTTGATAAAAAAAAATATGAGGGATTTATTATTCTTCTGGAAGACGTTGGCGGCGATCTAATAAGACTACGCCACACCAATAAATAATTCATGTTGAAAAACTCGATATTTGCTTTCAAGGGAGTATTCTGAGTCACAGTGAGAGAGTAATTGAATAAATAGAGGATTTTTATGACAATATGGGCCCTTATGTACTTTTTTACCATATTTTTTTTTTGAATATCACTTATTCTTTTTTGATTTTTTTTGTTAATAATTTTATAAAATATGAAAATAAAAATTTCATCAATATTTTCTATTTTGAAAGATCTACAAATGTAGTCTAGTTTTATTTTATTTGGATAATAAAAAATATATAATTAAAGATGTTGGAGATATATTGATGATGCGGTCGGTTTCGATCTTGGTAGGATCGCTAATCCTCGATCGAGTTTTAATCTGGCACAGGTCGAATGAGTTCCTGAAACATGGATAGGATTGCACAGTAGAAAATCTTTCCGACGATCAGTCGGTAAAGGATCGAAAGAAGTTTAGTTTTGAAAAAGAGAGTATTTGGGTATCAAAAGTGAGCTGCTGATTTGGCGCCGAGGTTTGCGGCACATAGTTTACTCGGACGGTTGGGTCGAGTCTTGATGAAATTTCTTTCATTGTCGATTAATGATTCATGACTCATTATGGACTATGTAATTATGAACATTACCTCTTTAATGGAGCAGTCAGCGCGGATTGTCGTGTAAATTAAATGCACCCGAGTTGGGTGGCTTGACCCGTTTATTTTGGGCACTTGGACCGCCCGTGGAATCCGAGGTTCATTTATTAGCTCCTTGTCTCACGATCCATCTTGAAGGATTGATCTTGGTGGGCCGGATCTCTGGATCGGTAGCGTTTAATAATGGGATTATCGTTTCCCCGGACCGTCCGTTTTCATTGGGTTGAGTGTGAGATAATAGGTGGGTATCTTCGGTGCTGTAACTAAGCAATGCATCATTTTCACTTTATTACTTCCGTTATCAAAGGCGGTTGGGTCTGACTTCCTTCTCTCTACTCCCCAAACCGATTGCGATGAAGCCCTCTTTCCTCTTTGTCACACGGTTCGTATAAAAATGCCGTGGTTTGGCATTTCCCGTCGTCCTCACCAGCGTTTCCCAGCATTATGTACGGCTCACGACTCACCGCTCACAAAGGTCGGGGAGTTCTGATAAGCGACTCTAGTCATTTCATCTCCTCGTGTCTCACTCTTCCCACTTGAGGCTCTGTGAAAGGTAAGTCTCAGCCTTTTCGGTTTACCCGTTGCGTCCCAGGGCCCTTAAATGCTTCGTCCCATGAGCCCAGTCGCGGAGGCAGGCCGTGATGTGGTAGCGAACTCTCGAAGAACTTTGTTTAATCACGAGGTCTCGTTACGCCATTCCCAGCAGTGCTTCTTTGTCGCCCAGGCCATCAGCCCGGCCCAGCTCCCTCACTCACCCGGGCTGAGAAATTTCTTCGTCGTGGCCTTGGATAATGATGCCCGTCCCGCTTTGCGTATATAGAAATGTTGTCCATTCACGGTATTTGTCGTACCCCAGTTACCCTGCATGGAATCTTATTGTTGGGTTACACTCGACTGTCTCTTGGCAGTATTGACTCACCTATGAGTTTTTCTTCTTTGCTTCTCAGCGTACCCGGAGGATGGGCACTACTTGTCGTGGTGAGGCAGAAGATGAAAGGTTTTGTAAAGGGCCTTCAATGGAGCACGATTCTTGGAGACCACTGCTTCTTCTTTTACTTTCAAATGTGAGGGAGTGCGTCACAGAAGTTTCCTTTGGGTTCATGCAATCCCCGAGAAATACCATGGGGACTCGGTATGTGGCATGAGAAAGCGGAATCTTGGCATGCCCATACCAAAAGCATAGGGGGATAAACTCCCGTACCGCGCAACACAGACCCGACGCGGCGTTACGGAAAGTGGGCCTTTCTCGATCTTTGGTATTGGGAGTCTCTTTTAGCGTTTTGAGGTCTCTTTTAGCATGCGGAGCGCGCGGCTTCTCTACCGGTAGCTCGCATGGTTGCCTGGCCGCACTAGGGTGAGTCTTTGCCGTATCTTTGATATTTTTCACTCTTAGTCATGATTTTTACGGATTTTGTTATGACGGGCCTCAAGCCCTACTCTTGAGCCGGTCGAGGTGAAGCGGTAGCCGGAGGAGGATGAGCCGGTCGCTCTTGAGAAGGTACCTCACTTTCTAGACTCGCCTCCTTTGTTGAACCCGACATTTAACTTACGATACTGCTTTGAGCCCTTTGGAGATTGTGCGCCCCCTGTGGAGAAGCGTCGCGATCCTCAGGAATGGTACCAAAGGTCCCCGGCCAGCAGGGACTATCGCCTCCAGACCGGAGGACACCTCTGCATCCTCTTCCCCTGTTGGGTGAATGTAGTCTTACGCACGGCCAATCGGTTCGAAGTGCTATTCTACAGGTGTTGGAGGCTGACGTTCTGGCAGTTGTTTGGAGGCTGGAGGATCGAGGTGGTGTTGGATCGGAAGCTTCTCGAAACTCCTTTCGGCCCCGCCAGAAACTCTGAGTCTTAGTCCGTGAGCAGCTATGCCTCCGCTGAGACCTCTTCACTCCCAGAAGAGGATAAGTGCTCCCCTCCCAAGCCCCGGATACCATTTGTCATAGTCACGATGAGGTCGGAGAGGAGCCTTTCCTCGCCCAAATGTACTCTTTTCAATCATGTAGAGCTGATTTCTTCCCTCTCCACCACAGGAGATAAGGTATGTCTTTTCGCCTCTGGTTTGTCTCTTTGTGTCTCACGACCCCACTAACTTGCTTTGGATTCTTTAGTCTACGGTGGCCTTGATCTGAGACTTAACCCTCTTGTAAGGAGGTAGTAGGTCTCTTCTCGGGTTGGTCATTTGGAGAAGCGAAGGCCATGGGAGAAGGCTCGTGAGAATGTGTCTTGCAGATTGCCTCGAAGCAGACAGGTGGCCGCGCGCCGCTAAGAAAGCGTACTTCGGTTCCACGCGCATTGAGGCCGTAAAACCCCGGTGGAGGCATCTGGGCAGAGGACTTTGCGCATAATGAGAGAGACAACCTTGTGGCTAGGGAGAATGTGGAGGCCAGCGATCGCTTTGTTGGAGCGGCTAGCAGAGAAAACCAATGCCGGCGTAGGTCGTGACCTCCTTGGAAGAACTTTAGACGGCTGAGAGGCTGGGTGAAGTGGTCGCGAGGCTTCCCGGCGTGGGTAGCGACTGTGCTTCGGCCAACCTCGGCGGGCCTTGGAACCATTCGGCGGTTAGGGCAGACTAGAGGAGGTGAAATTTGGAGGTCCCCATGACTCTTTGGGACTCGGTGAGAGGATGTATCACTCGTCCTGCTTAACTTGTGATTCGAGTACCCGTACAAGCGAACAATAGTGTTTTTCCAAGCCTTCCACTTTTTGTCCCTCTTATGCTTTCATATCTTTGCTGTGGCGTTTGAGGCTTTCTAGTTCTATTTTATGTCTATTTGGTTAGCACAACACCATTGGTGGTGGGGGAACATCTCGGGACCGCGAGTCGAGGAGGATCTCGGTAGGCTTATGTAGAGAAACAACTACGAGAAAGAGTTTTGTATCTCTATTTATTCCATTAGCGAGACCCTCATAGATACTTTCAGCGGAGGATGGTCTTTTCCATGGGGGTGGATTGTACATGGGGCATGCTCACTTTTGAAAACCTCACTCCTTTGTCGATGAAAGAGGTTGGCTCTACGATTAGTCGGGTAGTAGGATGTGCTGAACATTTAGATAGATTTGTTAGAATACAGTATGTATTCGTTGTGATAAAATAACAAATTTATACATCAGTTCTTAAAATGATATAAATTAATCTAAACATAATATTACTGATATCCCGATAATATGAATTAACTTCATTCTTGTGGAAGGCAAATGTCATAGAAACCCATAAAATGCCTCACGTGAAAGCAGCAGAAAAACCTCTCAGCTTATCCCGGCACGAAATGATGTCCTCTAGATTGCGCGCCAAGGGAAAGCGAATCAAGTAGGCTTGAAACTGTAGAGTTGTAGGAATAAAATTGGAGAAAATCTCTTCCGATTCTTGGGAGGAAGCTGTTTTTTGAGAGAGAGAGAGGCAAAAGTTTTCATGAAATGAAAAACCTTGTCTATTTCTTTAAATACCAAAAAGCCTAATTCTGACCGTTAAACGACTTCGTTAATAAATCGGTTTAACTTCGTTAACTTAATTGGGCCGTTATGGCTTGTCAAATAATGAGTCACTAGTGAGTTTTTCCATTTTAATTAACCTTAAGACAATTAAAAATACTAACGAGTCCTTGTCGAATAACTTCGAGTTATTAAATGATTTGATTGCTTAATTGATTAAACTGCGAGTTTAACGATTGATTCGTCGATATATATTTGACAAATATATATATATACATTGAGAGATACATATCTCGATTCACAAGTAGTTTAATTCCATGCATGAAACATAATTCGAATAATATTTGTATGTGTGTACGACGCTTAGACTTCGAGATAATAGTAAGTTGTAATAATAATAATCGATAGTGCACTATTATTATAACGATTAATAAGTAGATCTATGATATTTCATATGCTCCATAAATTATCATGCAGAACCAGCTGGTAATATCTGATTACTAAGGTGAACACTAAGTTCGATAATCACGTTTTAACTGACACGGTAAATGATTGATCTATGATTATCCTTGTGGGCATAATAAAAGGGAATCAATTTTCATTGATTTCAGCGCTCCTGCTTGCCGCGGGCGATGCCATCTGGTCATTTAACACGCGAGAACTCTAGTCAGTAGGCTAACCATAGAAGTGTGTCGCCAAGCGCTTGTGACTTTCTTTACCTGAGTATGAGCCCCGAATAAGCATTTATGGCGTCAGCAAACCAATGGGTACCAATTGTATGAGGCTGAGATGCTTCACTTGTATATCAGAGACGGATAAATCCACCAAACCATATCGGCAACTCTGTCATTATCTCGGCTGTGTGACAATATGCCGTTATAGTCCCGACAGATCGACGTTTTGGTCGCTTAGTCAGAAATCTCGAGGAAGCTAAAGTATAGCAGCGAGGATAGTTATATATCGTAGGTCTAAGAATTGGCAGACCTAAAATTCTAAACAAAATATCTTAGGGCAGAGAGATATCATGTCTTATGTCTTCGTTTGATAAATATTAGCTCCCAGTCGTAGAGCCGTGATAGCGGTATTGATCTAGTCTGTATTTAACGTCGATTTTGATCATAATCAAAACACATGTTAGTCATATAATGACATGCATACAACTATCGTGACCAGGCACTTTGAGGCATCATGTTTCTAGGCTTGAAGAGGTGTGTCCAGCCCAATTAAATGTTGCCTGCTACAGAAAACATAGACTACTACAGGATTTAACTTTCTTTAAATGGGGATCTGATACATGTAAATTATATGATTCGGCTGACACATGAAATAAATAATGGGTAGCCCATATGAATGAATCACGCGTTCATGTAGTTTAGTTAACAATAAATTAAAACACAAAGGAACTTTTATTTTAATTGATTACTTAGCTTATTCGGAAAGTGAATGAAGCTTAACCATGAACTTTGCCCACGTTTGGTTCCTTCGTTAAGCTCGTGAAAACCAAACTTGGTTGAATCGCGAGGAAGGATCTCGACTCGAGATGCGTCTTAAATCCTGCATTGGATCGCTATTGCGTGACTTAGCAGGTCGTTTAAGCGACATGGCAAAGGATAGTGATTATAATCCGTCGCTTTATTGAATACTCTTCTGGCGGCCTTTACGTTAAGTGATCCGGTACCACCGGCCAGGAATTATTGATGGCCCAAGATTATCACGACATAGTCATGCGATATGATCAAAATGGGTTTGACGACAGGGGTTACATCGGTTGGGTTCTGGCCTGGCTTTGAAGTGTGTTAAAAACATACGTCTTATTAAAGGCATATTCTTTTAACAGCATTACCCAGCAAACAGTTAGTGGTCAAGTTGTAATCTTTGGGATTCAAGTTTCCTTTTAGTTTTCGTCAATCTTAGGCTAGATCTATTATTTAAATTAACACGGCTAATAGCTTTTCATATGATCACGGTATCAGCAATGCTACTATCACGTTAAGTTACAAGTGAAGATCGATAAGCGATCGTTCCATGTAACTATAATTACCTATTCCGCAAAAAAGATTACTACAGCGTATTCCAAATTCGGCGTGAATACTAAAGTAAAGAACTTCATAATTCCAATCGCAGGGAATCTTCCCAAGCGTCATGGGACGTGGTGTACAACGCATGACATGGCCGCGGCTTGTCGGTGAATCGTATTACTATGTAATAGACTTGACATTTCGTGATGTAAAATACTTACTAGTGGGATTGGACACCACAACGAAGAGTTCTTGTCGATAAGAATACGTCTATTTATAGAAATTTTATCTATTATAGATTTCAATCACCTCGAGCTTCATGACATCTTAAACTTAACAAGAAAATGTAAATGCAGGCTTCGCTAAATATATATAATGTATTTGATTATAGCATATGTCGCATATAATGTAACCGGGCTCACGAATGTACAAAGAATGCAATCACTCTTATGCTCTTTAAGGTTGTAGGAAGGTTTCTTCAATATTTAGTATTAAACTTCATTTATCTGATTCACGCTCCCCAGTGACCTTTAAGGAACTTCAGGCTGTAAGCCAGCTCTTGATTCTTATTGATTTTCATCAATGTCGAAGTGAAATTCTTCAATTATACTCGATCTTAAGTTTGCAGCTTTGGAATTACAGTAGTATAGAAACTTTCTTTTAAGCGAGATGTGGAGTTTCAATAACAATGTCAGAAGTATCCGTCATCGGCGTCATTGCTTAGGAACATTCTTTGGATCGGCTTGTTTAGACCCAGCGTATTCTGACTTATTGGAATAGCGATAAGAAGTTTGAAATAAACGTAGGCGTAGTCAGCCGATGAATATGTTTAATCTTGGTTTACTCAACCAAATGTATGATTAAGTTCATTCGCAGCTGTCATTTGTATGTTTTAATCTTGGTTTTCATTTAATGAGAATACATTCATTAACTACGATGATTCGCGTCGGAATGTAAAAAATAGAATGGGCTCTTACTTATGATGAATCGCCGTCAAAAGATAAAATAGAGCTTTATACTCAACCCATTATATTCATCTTATTTCATTTAAATGACCTCAGAGTCATTTATTGGTGTGTTATTCATGTTGTCATTTGCTTATCATTTAATTTAGCTTTAAATGCGTCCAGTAGACGCTCGATATAGCAGAATTGCTTGAATGCATTGAGTACATATTTATTTCCACTATTTGTACTTTTCAATGAAGACTCTATCGTCTGATAAATTACAAGCTATAGTATATCGAAATAAATACCCGACTTCCTTAGGTTGTATGTACAAAATGACTTGATTTCAACTTTGGATCTGAGTTAAATTATGTCTACTATAGTGACATAATACTAAGCATACATAAGTTTCAAGAATGCGTTTATCAAACACAACTCTTGATTTATCTCACGGAATGAATGAATAAATTAGTTTTAAAAGGTAGGTGTGTAGCGACTCTATTATGTGAAATTATTTAGATTTCTTTGTGTTTTGACCACGTTAAACACGTTCTTGCTAATATCGCTCGACTAATGACACATCCCAGGTTAGAGCAGAAATTCTCTTGGTATATGAAATTGAAGATTTCGTCCATTTGTGTTAACCGTTAAACAAACGCTTCCTTATTTTAAGTATCTTAACAAATGCGTTTTAAGATTAGAATGATGTCTCGTTCTTGGATGATATGACATATAGATGATGCCGACTCGGAACTTGATAGTATTCATATCGGCTACGTGTCGTTAGAGTGACTCGAATCTTTAATTAACTTGTATTAAACATACAAAATTAATTTAGATAGTGAACACTCCCACAGTCTAGTAGAGTTGACTTAGTGCATTCTTTCAAGATTATGCCAATCTTTGTTAGTCATGTCAGCCAAGTATTCTTTCGATCGTTTGTGGTTGTGTGTCGTTTTAAGAAGGAGTAGAGTAATGTTTTTCCTTAATCGAGGAATCACTGATGTGGAAGCGTGTATATAATATGACATTCATTTCTACTCTTGCAAGTGCGAAAATAGTTTAGAATCTGACCAGCGCCGTAGAGGATTTAAAATTGACCGGTAACAATAATGTGGTAAGCCCTGTCGTTACACGAGGCTCGATAGTTTCTTTGTATCTGTCTTATAGCTATTCTTGTACTTGGCTATTCATATTTAGTGTTCTCGACAACATTGCTTTAATAAAGACATTCTGACTTTGACGATAAAATTATTTGAGATATGATGTTGGTCGAATCTATAACGATTCTAAATGTTCTTAAGCCTTTTTATCTTTAAGTTTCAAATAATGGAAGTGAATCATTAAGCTTCAACTTATAGTTCCGTATCCCTTCCAGTGGCCAAGTGATGTGAGAACCGAATAGATAACTTTGTACTTGGTTATCATCTGGCCAAAACTTGTTCATCTTGATTCATGAGCAGTGTTCATCGTGTTAAAGAATAATCAATCGCGTGTCTTAAGATGTAGATACCTGACATTCAAGATCATTCAATGGATCTTTCTCGATTGGGTTATAAAGAGATTAAACTATTTATTTAAAGACTTTGCTTGGTGGCTAAGAGCAAATATGACATATTGGTCTTCATGCATGTCATCACGCTGATTGAGTCAAAATTAATTATTCTTGATAAGTATCATGTGACTTTGTTGGCTTGAACCAAGAATTCGTCTGACGTATAAATGATTGAATCGAATCTTAAATGTTTAAAGTTTGTCCTCTATTAACATACAACAAATTACAATAGTTGAAGGAGATCGAATTGTAACGCTGTTTCCATAATAGTCATTGGATTTCTCCTTAACTTATTTTATTTCACATTATAAATTTAACATTTAGTTTGCCCGATAAATGATGAATAAACTAGGTATGCTAAATATGTCAAACATAATAGGAAATATGCAACTTAAAAATAACGGTGTAGTTCCAAAACAATCCATACATATTTACAAAATAAATTGTAAATATAATACCGATAACTAAATTTCACAAAATATGCAGTGTCGAATCTCTTGCTCGGATTTAAGTAGCAACTAGCGTACATTTTGAATCAAGTATAATAGTAGGTTATCAACCAATTTTGTAAAGTAATATGTAAGGTACGAAATTACATTGTGCGATTCAACGGCAACGTGCGTGCATTTTGAATCAATTTCCGATAGTAGAGTTCTGAAGCCAGTCTGAAACTACGTAACTCTTGCAATATTTTAGCATCTGTCTGAGGATTCTGCGACTTTGTATACGCCGAAAACACCGGTTAAGCATACCAATTAAAACCAAATAGCTACTTGGAATGATTATACGAAAGCCCGCTTGGCGTTAGTGGGAAATCAACTGACATGATCGTTGTAAATATCGAGTGCAAAGCGTAACACTGCCCGTGCGGTGTTGCGGATGATGCAAGCGGTTATGACTTTAAGATTGACGATCTTTGTTTAATTTTAATTTGTGAGATTAATGTTATTCTTGTTTAACCATGCATAGATAGCGTATTAAAACAACGTACTTAAGCAAGAAAAATAAATAAATAACACGTTTAGGAGATAGATATGACCACAGGACTGTAAATCAACACAAGGGTGAAATGCTTGTAAATCTTATTCAATGGCTTTAAGTGTAAGTACTTTAATGGCTCTTGAAACTTGAGTTCTCAGTCTTGGTTTTGTGGAAATGTTGTCTTGATACTTACGCGTGATGCATCACTATATTACAACAGCTTGCATAGACAACGTAGAACTGTGGGTAAATGAATACAAAGATAAAATCTGACTTCAGTAAGTCGTTCTGATATTTTCGATCACCATGAACTGAGTAAATAAATAAATGAATTAAATATCCAATACCATTTCCATTCATGCTTGTTATATATAGGCAAAACATTAAAACAAATAAATGGCAATAATAAAATTATATATTAAATGAAATGAAAATAAATGTGTTCATAATTGGTAATTAATTACCATTATTTTACAATTAATTTTTTAATTAATATAAATTTTCAATTTAAATATATTCACATGATTAATGATAATTATTAAAATAATTACCAACCACTTAAATAAATGGAATAATTAACATACAGTAATTAACTACGAAATTTAAAAGTTCTGTGAAAATATTTTGAAAATTATCGATTAATGAAAATAATTATGAAAGAAGAAATAAATCGAGCTTCAATACCATTCAAGATATATTGATCGTCTTAATAAAATTTATGATTTAACATTTAAAGCAAAATTAATAATTACCAATAATTTTAAAAGCCAAAAATAATTACATACAAAATGCGTTTTAGGATTTTCAAAAGCGACTGACGAACTTTAGCGGCCAATACGACCCGACCTCCGGCCGCCCATGGTCGACCACAGCGCCACAGTGGCCAAGTAAACACGGTGAAATGCGTCAGTGGCGGGAACGTCTTTATTCAGCCGTAGGACCGCCCGCATTCGGCGCAGTTCTATTCATTTGGTATTCGTTTAGTTTTCGGTTTTTTAAGATTATTCTGGCATAAAATGATTTAGGCTCTAAAATTCAAAAAATTACTGAAGTTTTGTTTTGAAGATCAAAATATCTCTCTCGTTATTGAACATGTCAAATTGGAATTTCATCAAAAACACTTCTAGTTTTTTGATTAAACCCAAAACAATTCAGAAATTTAATGAATTTTAAGTAGTATAAATCCGAAATTTAATTTTGTAATTTTTAAAGTACAACCCTACTGTAAAATGAAAATAATTACGCCGAATTAAATCTGAGTGTTATTACGATAAAGTTTTAATCCGCTTTCGTTTCATGAAACAATTAAAAAATACGGTCATCAAAATCAATACAATGAAATGATGATTCGGTATGATATAAAATGGGGTTGTTTTCATATTATATATTCATCGATTGAATATACAAATCATGAATCAATCTAATTAATTATGACTACGTCAATCTGCCGTCAATTGATAAAATAAATGAACTTGATGACTGCAAAGTATTTGTTATAATCTAGTATGAATTTTATTGTGATAAAATACCAAATTCATACATCCCGGATTCATAAAATGATAAGTAAATACAACAACGTAATATTGCGAAATGTGAATAGTAAGAATGCTTTACATTCTGGTGAAATGTGCAAGGAAACCCTGAAATATCTCGCTGAAAAGCCCGCTTGAAAAACCTCTCCAGAAGACATTGTAGAAATGATGTCCTCACAGATTCCACGCACGAGGAAACGAATCCGTAGACTTGAACTTCTTCAGAGATATAGACAAAATTGGAAGAAAATCTCTTCGATTCTTGGGAGGAAGCGGCTTTTGAGAGGGAGGTAAAGTTTTCTTGAAATGAAAAACCTTGTCTCTCTCTCTCTCTCTCTCATCTCTCTTTTTTGTTGATGATGATGATGTGCTGTTGTTGTTGTTAAATACCTTTAGTCGGCCGTTAAGCGGCCCCGTTAAGAAATCAATTTAACTCGATGATATTAAGCTTGAGTGGGCATGGGCACCACAATCTGTGAGTCGGTAGTGAGTTGTTACACATTTTAATTAACCTTGAGTGGGTAAAATACTAACGGTCATTATCGAATAACTTATCAGTTATTCGTCAATTTCGATTCTTAATTGATTAAACGCGAGTTTAACCAATTGATGTTAAGTGATATATATTTTACGGTAAAAGAATATATATACATTACAGAATCATCTCAATTCCATGAAATCTCGTTTAATTTAAATGCATGAAATATAATTGAATATCATTTGTATGTGCTTGACCTTAGGCTCAGGATAATAGTAAGTTGTATAATAATAATAATAATTGACAGTACTATTATTATAACGATTAATAGTAAGATCTATGATAAGCTCGCCGCCCAAATTATCATGAGCTTCGCGCTAGTAATATCTGATTACTAAGGTGAACACTAAGTTCGATGTGTCATTTAACCAGCATTCTGATGCTCCTTGTGGGCGTAATAAAGGGGCCGTTTTGGTGATTTCGACAAGATTCTACACACCTGACGATTTGCTCTTGGTCGATCTGTATGGGCGGCCGGTTTATAGTGAAACTACCCGCATGGGAACTTGTTCGAACTATTAGAAACGTTGGTGGACTGACCTTTTATTTATAACAAGGGAGTACAAAAGTGGGCTTGGCAGCGCGCTTGCGCGCTGACGCTACGGGTAGAACCTTGCCTTTTTGTTGATTGTCGCCGCCCCATGGCAATCACCTAATTCTTGCTTGATGTGGATATATATGGATTATCCGGCCCAGGCGTTTGCGTTGCCCCTAGAGATTCCGTTGTGTATCCTAACACGAAGTCATTTGACCACATCTGACAACCATACTCGTGACTCAGCGGCGTACCGAATTAACTCATTGTATCTGCCGTGAGTCGTGCAGGGCTGGGCTTTGATACTCGTCAAGTGATCCATATTGGAGGAGTGGAAACTCACTTTGGTTCTCCGATGTTGCGCGCGCGATGTGGTTGATGTGATTACTTCCGCAGTATGCCTCAAAATAAGGCTTAGAATTTCCAGTTGCCCAATCGAAAGCCAAACTACCGTTATGGGATACGTATTTATAATCCTTGCGGTGACGTGGTACACGGCTCACACGCCTCCTCTTTCGGACGAGGACAACAACTGAGTCTTGACTTGAGACGGCTAGATAAATGTAGGAGCGTCCTTGTAGGCCTTGGTAATAGTTGTTGAGGCTGGGGAGGTATGCACTTGATACGAAAGGACATCTGTGGCTGCAGGTCCATTCGAAGTCTCTCTCCTTCTTTATGGCATTGAAGAAGGGTGAGTTCATTAACTTTCTTGAGATAAAAACACAGTCGGCCCAGCCAATCTCTAGTCCCGATATATGCTCATGCATTGTTTGTGTGATATGCGTGGCTGCGTGAAAGCCTATCTTGTCGGGATTGGGCTCAATTCACTTTGGTAATCATATAACCAGGAACTTGTCGGGAGGTCGCTCAGAATACGATTGTCGGGTTGAGCCGCGGGTTGTACTTCATGATTTTAAGCTCGGGAGGTTAACAGTTGGCGGCTCTGACTTTCGATGAAGGCATGCTTGGCGTAAATTTCCATGTTACGAATTGATATGGGTGGAGAACACTTATTGACCATCCACCAAATCTGTGGCTCCCGCATTCTTCGAGCCGAGAGACCATAACTTCTAGCGATAGATCTTGTACTCCGTTCTGAGATGCGAGGCACCATAAAAGATATCTTCCAGGTGGCAGCGGCAGCCTCTTCACATATGTCAATAATCGTGAACCCCGCGCCACTTGTGGCTGCTTCTGGTCTTTGCCCGTGTAACGCGGGGTTTGAAAGTCCCAGCGGGCTTACGCTTATCGATGAAGCCCGCTTGTCGGGTGGCAGTGCGTCTGCGTCCGGCTTCATTCGCTGACTTAGATACACATCTGGGGAGAGAGATGTACGAGCTGCGTTACCGGCGTCAAGTCCACGCAAAGTTGGTATAGCGGGTGATGACCGGTGGATCTGTTGTGGAAAGGACAATCAGGAACTGGTTCTGTCCCCGACGACATATGCCGTCTAGCCTTCCCCGAGAATCTCCCACTCCGTCACGCCTCGGAGACATTCTTACTCTTCCGGTAATGTTGGGAGGAGTCCATCAGGGGATCTGACTGTCCTGTCGAAGTGCAGTCCCAGATATCGCGTAGATATAATTATCAAGCTGCTCCTGTTGAATGACTTCTATCACCGATCTTGGTGCCGGCGATGTCGGTATCGTGCCCGTGGTACCAGCAGAACATAATATCCTGGTTTGATTTCTAGGAACACGTTTGAGGTGTGAGGGGCTAATTTGCTTGATGCTCCACTCTTAACCTCCCCCTTTTTCCTCGGATCGTTGGAGTAGAAAATGGCGCCCTCGGTCACAGGTAAACAGGCTATCAGTGCTCGGATCAGCCAGGCGCCGAGGCTGGTGCTTTGATGATAATACACGAACCTCCTCTGTCCTTTCGGTCCTCTTTTTTGCCTCACCAAAATCTGCCTCTTGAGTAGCTCCTTGAACTTGCTGGTCGCGAAGCACTTCCTTGAGCAATCCACAGCAATCTTTGATTGGCCACAGGTATCAGGTTGACGTCCGTTGAAATCGCTCACGGAAGAGCGATTATTTCGGCTCTGGCTATCCCAATGATAAATCAGTGCTCGTCACTTATAGTGCTTGTCCACTCCCAGCGCGGAGTCTGGTGGCTGGTTTTAGGCTCCTCGAAGGAGGTGATCTTTGTGACAGTGGCTTACTGTTGTCAATTTGGTGGTGAAAGACATCTGAGGCTGAAACTCCTTGATATCGCCCGGATCCGTCTTCCCGGTGATTTGGTAAACCACGGGGAGTTTGACCACCTTAACGTCATAGTAGGCGAAACGGAGCCCAGCCGCCCAATTCTGTGATAGTCCTCGCTTTCGTTTGTCGGAAACTACCATGAGAGTGCTTCCGCTGCGTTAATAAGGCTACCGTTATAAATGAGGCAGGCCGCGCCTGCTTGTGTTGTGGCCTCGTGGCGACTTTGTCCCCAGATTGCCCGGCTCATTCCACTTTGTGTCTTGAGGGTATGATGTGCTAAAATCCTCTAGATGGGCCCGTCTTTCCATGGGATTCTCACTTACAGGTTAGAGTGCTTGCTCCCGGAGGCCCGATGTATCATCAAATGTGGTCCCCGTCATCGTGGATTATCAAATATCTCCGGTGGATGTGAATTTCCCACTCGGGCGCGGTTCCACAGGGTCCGTGGGTTGGTAGTTAGGGATATAGAAGATTAGAGGCGTTGTTATCTTGGCGATCATGGGGATCGTCCGGGTTAGTTTCCGT
Source organism: Lithospermum erythrorhizon (assembly GCA_019722365.1). Taxonomy (NCBI): domain Eukaryota; kingdom Viridiplantae; phylum Streptophyta; class Magnoliopsida; order Boraginales; family Boraginaceae; genus Lithospermum; species Lithospermum erythrorhizon. Next base: position 58,536 of record JADFUC010001763.1, on the reverse strand, counting down.
GAAGGTTGTTGCGTTACTCCCGTTTGTTTCCATGATAATAGTTGAAAATGTGTGGTGATGACTTTTTAATGAAAGTCTTCCGTTATAGTCGCTTGATATTCGTCTGTGCAGTTTTCGGTGCTAGGCGGATCGCCAAATCCTCAGTCGAGGCTTTGATACTTTGGATCTCAATGAGGAGTTCTGAAAACAGGATCGGTTGCCTGTAGGAAACACTCCGGCGATCGTATCGGTAAAGGATTGAAGAGTTTAGTTTACGAAAAGAAATTATCAAAAGTGAACTTACTTGATTTGACCTTAAGGTTTACCGCTTTATAGTTTACCCGGACGGTTACTTGGAATTGAGTCTTGACTAGCTCTTTCGTTGTCGATTAATGATTAAGCCGGCTCAAATTATGGACTAAATAATTGGGACTTAATTACCTTTTAATGGAGCCGAATCACGTCGTTAATCCTACATTCTCTCTTGCTGCATTAGGTGACTTGACTTAGTTTATTTTGGGCATGCTTTTGGCATGGTGGAATCAGGATCCCAGTTTATTCGGTTGCTTTGTCGCGATCTGCTCTTGAAGGCCCACGTCTTGTTGGTCTGTCTGTCCAGTTTGATGGGCGGTGAGTTTGTGACATATCAGCGAGCGAACTTCGGGTATAAGGTTGAAAAAACATGCTTTCGACTTCTAGGGTAATTCACTGAGCTAGATAAGGAGAAAACTGGTTGAAGCAGCAGTACTGTTTCAAACCACAGCACGATTACCAAACCTAGTCACAGGAGATTCTTTGTCAAAACTCTTCGTTCCTTTGAAATGATATACCAAATAACCAAGTATATTTTGTCTTAATTTTAGAAAAAAAAATGTTATCTAAATAAATAAGTTGCTTGTTATATTTGGAGGTAAACTGCAATGATGATATAATAAGTATGTGAATTTTTACTTTGTCCTTTATAAGTGGCAGCGTTGTAGAAATGATCCCCAGATTGGTATCTGAAATGGTTAATTCGTCCCTAATTTGCGTAGCCGTTACCAATTAACGGTTTTGCACAATTGTTGGGCATTTTGGGGAATTAGTATAATTTTAAAAGATTGTTGTGTCGTAAGTTGCGAGGTTCTTGAGAAATAGTCACTGTTAATTAATAAATGCCAGTTATAATTTGGTCTCTAATACCTTAATTTAATTAGTTTATAATATTTGAAATATTTGAAAAATATCTGTAGATTAAGATTTTAAGGTATATATATTAGAATTAAATATTTTAGGATAACTAATATAGTATTATTTTGAAATATTTTAATATATCAACTTTGAGTAACATTAATATATTTTATTATAAGTTTATTATCCTTAATATTTATTATGAAATATTCACTAAAAGAATGTTCACATTAAATACATCAATCATATACATATATATATATACATATATATATATATATATATATATATATATATATTGATTATATACACAAATTAAAAAAGTACATTATATAATATTAATATATGTAATGTAACCTATATAAGTTTAGTGATTATATAATATATAAAAACAAAAATATAATAATTCAATATTATATTTATTGAATCTTTCAATTTGAAGATATTTTAATTTTTGATATTTTTATAAAATAATATGATTTGTTGGTATTAAATCAATAATTAAGCAGGATTATGAGATGTGAAATGCATCTGAGTTTGTTGTGGAGGGAAAAAGAGAGTTTGGAGGAAAAAAAGTGTGAGAGTGGAAGCGATTTTTGTTGAAACACCAGCAATCAGTAGATTCATAATAAAGTATTTAATGTGAACATTCTTTTATTGAATATTTCACTTAATAAAAATTGAAAGGATAATAAACTTATATTAAAATTTATTAATATTACTCAAAGTTAATATCACAGTATTAAAATATTTGACATAATATTATAATAATTATCTTAAAATATTTAATTTGAATATATAACATAATCTTAATACAGATATATTTTCAAATATTACAAAGTAATTAATATTAGGTGTTATGGATCAAATGAGAACCGTGTATACTACTTGAGAGACCATTTACATAATGTTGAAACTTCACAATGGCATAAAAGCTGCTTGAGTATATTTGATCCGCAATGTCCAACTATGGCGCAAAAATTAATTGTGCTTATTCCCCGTTAAATTAGGGATAAAATAGGAAATACATATCTTAATAGGTAATAGCTGTGAAACATAGAGACAAAATCTGGCTTGACGCGTTTCTTTGGGCCAGTTGTTGCATTCACTCACTGCATTGTACACAAATATATTAAGGAGTGAATAGCGTTCGGGTCCACGAGTTTATGCTAAATACCGATTGGTGCTGAGTTTTTTATTCTGAATTTAGGTCCCGAGTTTTATATTGTTATGATTAGGTCCATGCGTAAAATAAAATATCTTATTGAATATTATACTTCCGTATTTACCTTATCATTTTTATTAATTAAGCTAAAAATTAATTTATTTATTTAGAGACATTTACACTTTAACATTTTAAATAATTTAAATTTGGATCGATAATTTTAATTTACATAAATTTGATATATTTATTTTTAATAAAATAAAAATGGGATTAAATATATACCGACTAAAATTTCATCCACTTAATCACGTATTGATCGTGATGTATCAGTTGTTAGTTTAAAACATTCTTTAAACAACCGTGTGCTAATATTATTTAGCAAACGATTTCTTAAACTTTGTGATTACATTGATTTCTTCCACTTCCGTATTTAATGAGCAAAAATGAACTCCGACTCGTTTTGCAAAGGGGTTATTAAGTGCAGAATAATGGAAATTTCTTTGTTGATTAAGACTTGCACAAAATTGAGTTAATTGTTGATTGCATAAAATATTAAATGTATTTTACCATTTGGATTATTTGACTGTACTAAATCCTAGCTTAATTATTTGTTTGGTAGCATGATTTTTCATTAGTTTAAGCAATTAACATCACAAAAAAGTTAAATATATATATGTCTCCCTAATTCAATCGTATTGGTAGTAATTCTACGGTTTGGACCAAATATCAATAAATGATTTAAATCAAAAATAATTGGCATCCTGAAAAAGGGTTAAATATATATATATATATATGTAATGTATTTTTAAAATAATCTATAACAATTATGCTTGATATAAATAATTTTAATATTGAATATAATGAAGTATTAATTATGTAAAGGAATATAAAAGTAATTGAGGAAGTAAAATTAATTAAAGGGCAAAAGATGGTAATATAGAAAAAAGCTGTGGGCACAATTAGCATTTATAATAAAAGCTAGGAGGCCGTATATACATTCACCCAATATATTAATCATCAATCTATCCTTTAGAAAAAAGTTATGTATTAGAAGAAAATATGCTTCAGTTGGAGAAAGAGATCGAAGAGCAATTATCAATCAAAGCGGAAATGAGACAAAACTACACTAAAACATAAAAAAATGTGTTAGATCAACAAGATCTTATCCTTTAGAAAACAAAATAACAAAAAACATATGAAAAATAGTAAGAATGACCACTAAAAAGGTGGTTATCATACCCGTGAAAGACTGTTTTGATGACAAATAAAGTTTTTTCTTTCTTGGGAGGAAAAACGGTTGAGTTCAATTAATTCCTGGTGATAAAAATGGTCTATTTTTACACTTTTTCATTTTCAATAACTTGTTTCTTTTGACCAATGTTTATATGAATTTTAGAAAATATGTCAATTCTAATTAGTATTCTGTATTAAATATGTCATATCTTAAATTTTTTAAAAGGTCTAGACAATCTTTGTTGGAACAAGAAAGGAGGGAGTATTTAATTTTTTAATATGTATAATATTTTGTAAAAAAACATATCAAAAAATTTTAAACGTCACTTAAACCTTATAATACTCCGTAATAAACAAACTATCGCTAGAGATGGAGCCGTGGTCCCGTGAAGGTAGTATTTCGAATTATATATACATCACTTAAAAACATTATAATGCATGGTTGATGATTCTATGTTTTATGTGCATGGGAGTTTGAAAACTAAAACTCATGGGCAAAGGTGAGTTTGTCACTTTTCCCTTGTCTTTGATTTTCTTAACCATGTAATACCAAAGAAATGGAGTTGAGATGTACTAATTTTTATTTTCAGTTTCTTGTCGGCATCTTTGTGTCCTCCTCGATTTCACTCTCAGCTTGAGGGGGTCTTCTTTTCCGTAAAATATACAGGTTCTTATATGGTTGACATCAAAATAGCAGTCTCTTTGATCTATTTTTTCCTCATCTTCGGACCAACAGTTGATGAAATTTAAAGTGAAAAGAGGACCAATTCTAATTGAAACAATTGAAGTCATTCAAAGTGTAAAGACGTCATTACCTTTTAATACAATGACAATAAATATAGTTAAATTGGACCTCAATTATATTTAATTACATAACTAATACGAAGTACTATTATTGTCAACCAATCTATTCAAATAACTTATTATATGGAGTATTTATATTGTTTATAATAACAAATTGGATCAAGATAAATGTCGACGCAGGGTGGAGGAAGGAGAGCAAATCTGGTGCTTTGGGGATAGTAACTAGAGACCTTACAGGGGTGGCTAATGGGGCACGGTGCAAGCAGGTGGAGTTTGTCTCAAGTGCTTTGGTGGCGGAGGCATTAGCAATACATGAAGGTATGCATTTCGCCTGGGAGAAAAGTTGCGCAAGGGTGGAGCTCGAGACAGATTCTAAGGTACTTGTGGATATCATTAATGGGGCGAGGCGGTGTCCAACGGAGGTCGAGGTTGTGATAGCCGATATTTTACATTTGGCGGGTTTTTTGAAGGTCAAATTCCAGTACTCAAGAGAACGAGTAACATTGTAGCACATATAGTGGCTCATTAGAATTATCAAGGAGTGTTGGAGGCAGAGTGGCTTACCACATTTTCAAGTTGGCTTTATCAAGCCCTTTTAAAATATTTACGTTGTTGAATTTAGTGTGAACTTTTGTATTATCGTTCTTGCTTGCTTAATGCATTCATATCGTTTGAGTAAAAAAAACAGATCAGATCTTTCGCAATATTTGGTTTCATAATGTCTTGCTAAACAAAATTATTTGATCAAAACAACCGATCCTACTTTTCATTAAATTTTCATTGTTATTTCTAGGACACTAACGTTGAACATTGAAGAATAATAGAGAACTTTGGCCAGAAAATCTAAAATGCGAAACATTAATCAAGGCTTCAACGAACACAGTTGTACCCGTATGTGCTTAAGACTTTAGAAAGCAACTGATTCCGAAGATACAATGGTTAGAACCGACACTGCCTTAGAAGCACTCCAAGCAGTATTCAACGAATTGAGATAAAGAAAGAGCAATCACCAAATAAAACCTTTTAATTTGCAAGTGAAGATGTTTGTATTTGTTGTTCTTTCATGGATGAAGGTTGTTATGAATAAATAGATAGCATCAAGGGGCGGTGATTCGTCACTCTTGACCCTTCACTATCAACTATTAACTCTACAACAGTTAATAGAGCAAAACAACCCAATGAATGTAACCTTTCATCAACAATGGGATAATTCAACAGTCTTCAGACTTTCAGGATGTAAAATATAGTTATCAAATGTTTTGGGGTAAAAAAATAACTTCGAGTTCAAGGAAGACCCCAAGGCCCTGCTCCCAGATTAATGTTTTATATTATCTTCCGGACTACATTTTATACTAGATGGACTTGCGCCCATCGTGCACCTGCGGACATTTTACTTATGTCTAGATTTACCATCTATTTAAACTAGTTCAGGCCTCGTCAATTATCCTATGTGATACACAAAGTACCAATTTTTCATTCAACATTCCAACAATATCATCGAACAATAGGTTGAACGAAAAACTAAAAGCATAGAAACAATTTATGATACTATTACAAAAAAGGGCTTAGAAGGCACCAATTAGACAGTACATAGGCAAAAAAGCGTTGTCTAAGTGTTACTTAGACAATACTCGTGTGTTGCACTGTGTTGAACGTCGTTTAAGTTAAAATCATAAACGGCGCTTCTTGGTTAATCAAAATACACATAAATAAAATACATCCCCTTTAACAAAGCATAAAAGAAACATGTTTTATATAAAAAAAAATGAAAAAATACTTACACGACACTCAAATGAAGCGTCATCTAAGTTTTAATCTTAGACAACGCTTAAGAGACGTTCCGTCTAAGTAATCACTTAGACAGCACGATATGCGAGCACTGTCTAAGTACTTAAAGTGATTTTACTTAGACAACACTTCTTATTATGACGTTTTTTTTGTGTCTAAGCCCTTTTTTGTAGTAATGTAAGACTAATTTTCTAATTTTGTTGGTATAAAGTGACGTTCAAGCATCCAGGTCGATGATAATAGCGTAAAAAAATGGCATGCATCCGCACATACAATGGTCGATGACATTAAAACATTTGATATCAATTGTAGATGACACAACTGATTGACGACCACAATATACGCCACAATACAAAGCAGCATCCAGTTTGGGAGCCAAATCAATACTGATTCTGGTTTTTAACCATTAAAATCAATTTGGTGTCCGCAGTTTTTAACCATTAAAATCAATTTGGTGTCGGCAGTGAAGTAGAAATTAAAATTCTAGCGCCAAACGTTATAATGCTTGTTTTTGCCATTCAATTTAGTCGATGGTTCAATAGGCTGGTGGGTCTAACTAAATTTCCATATTAATTATTTATAATAATCAACTATGTAATCGTAGTGTTCATCGCTAATAATTTACCAAAAACAAAAATTATATATTAGCATCATGAGTAAAATATCAAAATTTATATGTTTCTATGATGTCCTTTTAAGAACTGAACTGAAGCAGCTAGACAGACCCAAAGTATTCATCCAAACATCTTAATCCCTTGTGGACAAGTCAGAACCCAACTCCCCAAAAGACTCAAAAATTTCTTGCATTGAAGAAACAATACAATAATGGAGTATATATATATGGATATGAAGGTCCACCCAATCTTCTTGCTGCTCGAGTCATTTCAAGTTTTCAACATGAGGGCATCTTCAACGCTAGAAGCCACCAAGCAGACAAAGACAAACCAAAAGAGTCCTCTATCTACTTGGCCTTACTTTCATTCCTTCAAATCAATTGTCCTCCAAAAAGCAAACAGACACTTCTTGTAAGAAAAAAGTCAGCCTTTTTCACGTTGAATTTCGATCTAAGACAAGCAGAAACAGTTGCATCTCACATACATTTCCTGACTACATCGATTCCATTATTGATCATCATCTTCTCATTTTGAAACATGCATGTGTACAAATGAAACCAAAATCAATAAAATGGATCCCGAATTCATAACTTTTTTATTTACCGGCTTTATCTTAGAATATATCTTGACTTTGGGTAAGTGATATGTTTCATGATTCATCATGTATTTACTCACTATTTCTGTAAAAAATTGTCTTATGTCTTGGCCATAACCTAACAATGATTTCCTCAAATATAAAACGTAACCTAGCTATGATACAATGTTGATACATTAAATTATAAAGTATGATGAGTTGATTCTTGATGACAAAGGAATCGGGACAAATTGTGAACCAAACTTTCATGTATGCTTATTCTCTTAATCTCTAAAGGATTGTAAAATTTTATACTATGATGGTTGATCATTAAAATTTGAACTCAAATAACTTAAATATATCTTGTAATATTATTTGATGAGAAATGTATAAATTTGTTATTTTTTCAATATATATATATATATATATTATATATACCTTACAAACACTTGATATAATAATAATTTAATTCATATAAATTTATGTGTGGTAAGGAAAGCTAAGGCATACAATCTTTAATTTTGACAATTTAACATCGAACTTGATACTGAAGGGTTGGGGATTGTATATTTATAATTTATTTTCATCTTATTAATTATGGTATGTAGTATCTTGACTTTTTGTAAGTTTCTGTCTTAGAAATTTTTATGTGTACATACGTAGTCACTCTATATATATATTATAAGAACATTTTTCCACATCCAATCTTCAAACACGAAATTAGAACGTTACGAGTTGATTCTAGAGAAAGGAACTAGGACAAACTACTATGACTCATCAAACTTTCATGCATGCTAAACCGTTTCTTCATTTTATATATGTACATCATACATTATGTATGTGATCGATTATATATATGAATTGAAAATGGTGAGCTGCAAGTTACTATTAGTAAAGCCTGTGATGAGAAGCCTCCTATAATTTAGGATGCTTTTTTTAATTTAATATATAGACACTATTATATATTTCTCAACTTCTCAATTAGAAGTTAATTTCATTTTTCTTATCTTTCACATTTTACACGTATTCATATAATTACTCTCCAATCTACTCCTCCATTTCAGTCCAAAAAGCATAGATTTTCTTAATCATTTCATACGTTTCTTTGAATACTTAGCTTTATAGTTCGACATTAAAGGAGTCCCATTTAAAATTACCAAGCAAACATGATTTCCTTTCCATTTAAGATAAACGGAGATCATTATTATAGCTCACAAGTATTGATCGTGTCAAATAGCTACTATATTATAATTTATAATTACACATACATGACGTAAAAAAAATTAAACACGACGAACCATTTAATATAGTTGGGGCATATAATAAGGCTCAAAAAAAGATGTAACTATCCAAATATCTTGTGCGATATTAATTTATTAAGTACTTATTCAAAAGTAAGAAAAAATATTACTCTGTATTATTGTTGGGAAATTTTCAATTAATAAAATATTACTGGGTTCAAATTATCAGTATAGTGATGCTTTACTATCATTGTACGTACGTTTTGCAGATTAGCAGTGGATAGATGTAGGTGGATGCATGAATCATACGAATATTACTCACTCAGAGAAATTACCCAGTGTCTCAGTGAAATTATATTCTAACAGGAGTAAATCAGCATGTTCTGTGGGGGTTGTGGGGGCATCATACAGTGTGAAATTAAGGGCATGGATGCCTTTGAAAACTATAGTCTTACTATTCATTTTTTTTCAAAATTATATTGATTATTATTCAAATTTTATTTTTTGTTCTTCTATGTTTTTACATTTTTTTACTTACTACCTCATCCTAAAAATTTGTTCGGTTGCATTATCGCTGATCAAAAATTAATAAATTTTTACAATTTTAATTGGCGTTAAGCTTTTGATTTGATTGAAAATTATCGAGTTAATAGTAAATTATGTTGAAAATATCATATATTCACATGTTTTCCCCAAACAAATATATAACATATTAAAAATTATTTGAGTTCAAAATTGAAAAAATCAACTATTAAAATTCAAAATGTGATAATTTTTTAGGAATGGAGAAAGTATATGGTATCAATCCACCTTTTATTTCCATATATATATATATATGGAAACTAATTGAAGACACTCTCATATATGCTCTAGGGAAGTGGCGGACCTTCAAGGAGAGTTTAGGGAAGTCCAAAAATATTAAATATATTTAAATAATTTTTTTTCATTTTAAGGGGTTAATTGTTATATTTTGTATGGAAATAAGCATAATTATATTATAAACTTTAAAAAAATTAAAATTTAGGGAGAAGGCGTTGATCTCCTTAGTCTCTCTTCTAAGTTGGCCGGGTTAGACAAGTTTATTAGACGACAAGGATTTGAATTTGATGGAAGATCAGTTTTCAATTTGGGAGAGGTCTTTTCATTGATATGTTAAATCAAACCAAATAGTTGTTTTTGTTCTAACTCATCTTTTTGCATTCGTAAGGTTATAGTACTTCTAAGGATTTGTAGATTACACAATCAATGTACAACCATGTTATTAAAAAAGTGTAATCGTATACTTAGTACTATCAGTTGTTACTATAACTGTTAATAATACAATGACTAACTCGACTTTAAGGTATGTAAATAAAGATTGTACTAAAAAGTAAAAATACAACAATCTGGTAACCCAGTTCGGTCTTATTATAGCGCTTTGATGCGGAGGCAGAACACTTGATGAAGGATTCCACTATGATATGAGAATTACAAATAAGGACTTATACGAATGCTCCTGCATTAGCGCTGCCGCTTTTTATTCTACTCATGTCGATGTATAAGTCCAAGCTCACTTGACTTGATCGCCTATCATCATTTCTGGCTACTTGTCCCGGTATGTGTCGACTGCGTGGTAATCACTAAAACCATAAGGCATTGTAACTTGAGTGTTAACAACGATTGTACAATCTAAAGTTTATAGTTAACTCAGTACATTCAACCTATAATAAAATATAAACTCACAACTCTTTTTCCTTAATACAATGCAAAATACTTTCTTGTTTCGGTAGTCTCTTGTTTCAGTAATCCTTATAGTCTAGACACAAACAAGTTTATGGAAATAATTTTCATAAACAAAACATTCATCTTGTAACAGAGATCTTCTATATAAAAAGGAATTCCTTTTTAATTGCAAAATAATAACAAGAGATCTTCTATATAAAAGGAAATAATATATCTTCGAAATATCTTCATTCGCTCTCGGTATTTGCTACCAACACTCGTGGTACCCCCAATCAGTGAAGATCTCCTTTGAAGCTGATGCGCCCCATTTCACAGCCTGTCGGAGTGAGTGGTTGGAGCACCCATTTTGAAGTAGTCTCTTTCTGATGGTGTATCTCTTGCCCCGGGTGTCCTTGGGAGGTCTCCCTGTTCATACCCAGTGATAGAAGGGTATTGGGCCGCAGCATCTTGTCGTCATGAGGAGGTTGACACGGGTGCTTGCGTGCCTTTGTGAAAGCGTCAGCATCTCGGACATGATCACAGGCGTCCTTAGCTACGGAAGGCCAGAATACCCCCAACCGTAGGATCTTTTGGGTCAAAGCCTTGCTATTAATATGACTCCCACACATGCCCCCATGCATCTCTTCGACCTCACGCAGTCCTGCTTCTCGAGGTGGCCAGCATCACCAGCCAGCAGTCCTTGAAAAGGGAGCCTCCGGTAGGACCCATCCGGCGTATACCTCAAGCATTGCCTCTGGATCTTACTGGCCATCGGGGAGTCTTCAGGGAGAACTCCGGAACTCAGGAATTTTAAAATATCCTGATACCATGGCTCTAGTGTACCACCCCCGAGGGCGTTATCCATTACCTCTTTTTTTTCGCTCGGAAGGCACCCTCTGCTTACCCGTTCACGGGGTGGGCCACGCATGGTTCCATACTCCGCCATGGCCAACTGAGACAACCTATCGGTCTCCTAATTACTCTCCCGAGGAACATGCTCCATGTGACAAGACCGAAAAAGTCTTGGCAAAGCTGAGAGACTCTCATGAATATCTACCAAACACTTTCCTTACATCTCGTCAATTTTGAAATCGCCTTTACATGGCCCACCAGCAACTGAGAATCCGTTCTCACATGGATGTGTTCTTCCCCCAAAGCATTTGCTAATGAAAGTCCATTGGTAAAGTGCTTCATATTCAACCTCATTTTTTGTGGCTGTGCAGGCGAAGCGAAGGGCGTACTCGATCTTGTGACCGCCGGGCACAGCATAAATTCACGCGGAACCGCTTTGGGTTGCTCGCTCCATCCACATACAACAACCAGACCCGCTTCTTTGTGGCCTCCACCAAGTTGACCATTCCAAACGCCTCGCCCGTGTCGGCCCATGGGTGCATTCCACCATGAAATTGACGGGGCCTAGCTTTGATACTTCGTCCGTGGCTTGTACGGAGGTCGATGGATTGACTCACATGAGTCCGGTGCCTATCCACTCGGACCGAATTTGGGTTCTCTGGTATTTTTCCACAATGGTTGGTCCGTGATCACTTCCACCGGTGTCTTTGTCTGGCTTCATCTTCTTGGCCGCCATAATCGAGGCAAAGATATGTTTTTTCCACCCAAAGATACACGGTCTCCCACCATCGCTCGGGTGATGTAGTCTGTTGGCCACCTTTCCTCCTCCGGATGAGGACCTTGCTTTCGAGGCGACTCAGCTTGACCCAAGTAGCTGCAAGGCATCCCACCGCCATGGGCACTGCCCGATGTTGAGGAGGCTGGAGGTGCCTTGAGTCATAAAAGACTTCTCCAGCTCACGAGTCCATTCGAAGTCTCTCCTTTCTTTATAATAGCCTTGAACAAGGGGCGGAGGCTAAATGTCGCCCTCGCGAGATATAAACCCCATGGGGCACCAATCCTCCCGTCAATCTCTGCGCCTCATACATTTTTGTGGACTCTACGTGGCGTACATTTCTTATCTTTGCATCGGGATTTGGCTCGATTCCTGTTGATCATATAGGGGTTACTCGAAGACATTTATCGGCTTGAGCCGTGGGTTGTACTTTCACAAATTTTTTCAAAGATCTCGAAGTTTGGCCTCGCTGTCGGCTACTCCGACTCTTAATGGGCGTAATAAATCATAGATTTCGTGTTTCGACCCGATTTGCATATAAAATACTTTTTAATTCGCGTCCTCTGATAGGTTGCTCAACATTCTTCGGGCGAAGGCCAAACCTTCCAGCATTAGATGCCGTATTACACATTACAAATACGGTCTTCTCCATATACTCCTCGGCCGTGAATATACGGTAGTATCCCGAAAGGCATCCGAAATCCGCCACGCTGTACCCGCTCTTGAATCAACCGGCCTATGATGTTGGGCAGCGGATAGCAATCCTTTGGGCAGGCCTTGTTGATGCTAGTGAAATGCATTACACGCCCGCCCGGGTTCACGTTAGGTTTGGGACCGGTACCAAGTTAGCCCGGTCGAGGTGGGAAACAAGAGCTCTCGGTCGCATTGCCCAGTGATTTGCCTACTGCTCGAGGATAGACACAGGTCGCTTCTTTTACAACCTTATTTGGCTTGTCGAATTTAACATAGAGCCGGTGAATCGTCTGATTGGATCCGCTCGGCGCTATCCTTTGGTTCGAGGCGAAAATATCAGTGCTCACGAGGACCGGATGATCATGGGCTCATGTTTTGCCCCACATGTGTGCACATATTGAAGACCTCTTGAATCTCTCGTCGAGCAGGGCAGCTGCAGATCTCCTCGTGCGGCCGCCCGCTTCTTAGAGGCTACTCTAGTACTTCAAAAGTCTGAAAACATTCGGTCTGAGAACAGCACCGACTCTCGAGATGGTTACGCTCCGTCACGGAGGCCTGTCAGCAGTCGAGGCTAGGTAGCAGCCAGCCTTCTTCTAACTTCTCTGCATCTCTACGGTCCCCATACTTGTATGGGAACTGACAAGTGAATGGAAGATACCGCGCCTCAAATTGTGAGCAATCTTTGGCCGGCTATTATGCCGTTGTAGGCCACAATGCCGTATCATGATAGTGAACTCTACCATCCTCGTGGCACATTTGTGGAGCTGCTTGCCCATCGTAACCATGAGCTTGAAGAGCTCAGTGAGCTTCCCGTGTCTGACTTGTTCTTCCCACGTCGAAGTTGGCTATCGCGGAGTGATGACGAAAGGATCGTGCGAGGCTCTATCCTCGGGGAATCGCTTCCGGAGAAGGACCCGGTCAGAGAACTTTGGGCGTGTCCTGCGGTCCCACGGCATATATGTCACGCTTGGCATAGGCCCGTCTAAGCTCTCGAATCTTCCTCTCGCTTTTGCACGGAGATGATATTTACTCTTCGAGCGATATTGGGTGGCCCATTCAAGGGATCGACTATCCTATCGAATACGATGATTCACATCTAGGCTCCTTGTGTATATAATCCTTGATTGCCCCGTTGAATGAGCTTTTCTGCAAAGCTATCTTGGTGCGGAAGTAAAATGCAGCCAACATGCTACCAAGTGTCGCGTAGTGCTTGGCGAGAACTTGCTCATGTCAGCTCTTTAGTGCGGGAGATGTACCGAGGTGGTCATTAACTTATGACCTTTGTCCCTCAATTTCGAGAACACGTTCAATTTGGTCTTCCAAGGGGAGTCAAATTCTCGATCTTCCCCTTCCTCGCCTCTTTCTTATTTCCTTGGATCACACGGAGGCACGCAAAGTACTCCTACCGGTAGGTCTGGCTGAGAATGCATGCAATGGTACACCGGATCATGTCAGCGTTTCGTCTTACGGGCTGCCGAGGGCTCCGTCATTTGGTAACTGTCCACTAGAGCGCTTTCCTCTGCCCTTCTACTGCCTTGGCACCATGCATTTCTATCTAAATGTATTTATAAGCTGGATTTAGATTTGACCTCATAAAGTCACAGAATTTGTCTCTTGAAAGAGTGATTCCTTGAACTTTAGCAGCATACTCCGTAAAGGCAATCACCACAATCTTCTAAACGCGAGGTATCAAGTTGAACTCACGTTTGGAACGCTCTTGGAAGAGCGTCGACTTTCGACCTCCCATTTCTTGAGAGTAAATGTGAGTGCTTTCATCTTTTATCTGCCAGACCGCCCAGCATGGAGTTCCTAGTAGATCGGTTAAGTTCCTCGAAGAATGTAATGCACCTACAGCAAGAGGTTGAAACAACTTTGGCGTGGGTCCCGCTGGGTGGCCGGGAAAGCCTTCTGAGTAAACTGTTGTACGGCTAGTGAAAAGACATACGGGGCCCGGAACTCAGCGTGTGTTCACGGTGATCCGTTTTCCACTGTGAACTTGAGTATGCGGGGGAGCTTCAGCCTGCCCGGCATGATGGTGCCGTCTATAACGTGCAAGAGGAATATGAGTAAATTCTGCCAGTACCATAAGGATCATGGGCATGATACCGACGGCTAGGCACGAAGATTGAGATAAGCCGTCCGGAGGCGGTGGAAGGATTGTGTCCACAAAGGGCTGAGGCGTGAGCATGCCCTTTAATAGGGACAGTCGAGATCCCTAGGCGGTCCTCCTAACATTCTTGGGAGGTCAGCACTTTATCTGCGAGGCGGGCGGAGGGAGATTCCGGGAGCAGACGGGCGTATGAGGGTGGGACATTCTGTGACAGCTTGGCAGAACTGCACGCTCCGAGTTTCCAAAATCTATACTCCCGAGGAAGGACTTTGAGGGGATAGAATGCCCCCATGAAGATCCATTGGTTATCACCCCGGTGATAGCAAACTTTGAAGTTTGAGATGTTGGTGGACACCGGGAGCTCGGTAGACATCCTATTTTGGATGCATATCTCAAGTTGGGGATGAGCCGGTGCAGACCAGACCGGTTACCACCACTCCATTGGTAGGGTTCACAGGTGATGCGGTGAGTCCCAGGGGTTGCAAGCCTCATGGTTACAATGGGGAAGCATCCGCGAGGGAAAGCCATGAAGATGGTGAAGATGGTGGGAGTTCTTATTGTGAGACATGGCGGATAGACACACTATAAGCCAGGAATCGCTCGGCCTGTTGGAAATCGTGAGAGGCTGGTTCCATTTATTATGCCCGTTGCGACAATTGTGTAGCAATTCATTTTACCGATTGGGTTAAATGTGATTATCGAGCTTAGTGTTCAACTTAGTAATTGTATATTACTAGTGTGGGTTCTGTGATAATTTAAGGGGTTATGACGATTGCTAGATCTTTTCGTTAATCGTTATAATAATAATAGTAATTGGTCAATTATTATTATTAGCAACATAATATCACGAGCCTAGAAGGTCACACCGCATCTGATGGCGTTGAGTTATATTTCATGTATGAAATTAAAGAGAGAACTATATAATTGAGAAATGTATTTCTCGATTACAAAAGGGATACATTTTATGTAGAATATCGATTGAACAAATAGAATCAATTAAATAGTTGGTTCGAGAATAATTTAATGTTGCTCGATAACTTGAAGATTATTGATATTGACTTCATTACTATTTAATTAAGCTTAATTAAATAGTTCAACTCATGCTTGACTCATTAGTGTCTTAACGAGCCCAATAGAGTTAGCAGTCAACTAATCTTGCTTGGTTGCTTGCTCGGGCTTGTTTTAACCCTAGCCCTATATAAAAGCAAACTTTAGGGTTTTTCATCATAAGTTTGTAAAAACTTTTTCACCAAAAACCCTAGTAGCACTTCCCCCCGCTTTGGTGAAATTCTCGAATTTTGGGGTTTTAAGTTTTGTTCGTCACTTGTTTACTAGCATAGATTAGTTCTTGACTGAACCCTCTCACGGTGTGGACTAACTAGAGATATCATACGATTGATATTACAACGAGGAGAATTTGAAGGAAGTCAAATTCACGTTGTGAATTTGAAGCGTCAATAGTTTTGGTGGAATTTACTCATTGCGGCTGTAGAATCCTACGTTACCGTATAATTTAATTATGTTTTTTATATAAATAATGTAGTATGCACTTTAAAGATCCTGGAACTATGGTTTTCTCATATATCCATAGTAATTTTCTCAGTGGCATCGTAGGCCAAATTAAGTTGCTTTACATTATTTATTTTTATGCTTGTTTTGTGTTTATCAATTTTTTATTTTTGATTAATTCTTGTTCATATATTTGAGTGATAAATATATGATGAGAATAAATCACCATGTTCTTGATTATTAATTTACACATATTATTTACAAGTTTATGATGATGTATTATCATATTTTGTTAACATGGATTTTTGTTTCATAAATTAAAAGGATGATTTAATTGATTTTTGTTTCAAAGCGGTTTTGGAAAAGCGTGTTTGGGCGTGTAAAATTTTTGTAAAAATTAAAACCTAGATTTTTATGGAACCCGGATATCACGTAGAAGATCTCCATTAAATTTTATAATTTTTGGATTTTTTCTAAGTGCCTCAAAACAATTTTGAGATTTACGAATTTGTTTAATTAATAATTAAATATGAATACTTTATTTTAATGAGCAGCGTGCGTTGTTCAAGAAACTTATGGAGTTTAACGTGTTCGAGATTTCTTAAATTTGAAAGAAAATTTTTGAAAGCCTCCAAAAGCGATTTTACAAGCGAATTAAATTAAATCTGAAAGCAGAGTTAAATATGGTATTATTCTGTAAATCATTGCAGAAGCAACTTCCGGCGGCCTCTGCAGGCGCGCGTCGATGCTCGGATCGGGGTGATTTTAATTACCAAAATGGCAGTTGAGAGCGGCGACCTAGGCGGAAGAGGCGTGGCGTGTCGTATGAGCCTCCATAGACCCGATTAAATCAGGAGCCCGTTATAGCGTGTGCCTGGTACAGCCACAATTCCGAATTTATTCCTTATTTTGGTTTCTAAAATTATGGGACTAGTTATATTTAGGTTTATTGATTATTTGTCATTTTAATCAACTAATTAATTGTAATTATTATGTGATGACAATTAATTAATTTCCTTTATATTATATCTTTAAATTAATTTAAAAAGTGATATACTTGATATGGTAACAACCGCTCTTAATGTATTTTTAGAATATATTTGTGATGAATATTTTTCTATAATAATTATTGATAATAATTATTGGTTGACATGTGTATGATAATTGAGTTTATATTAATTAATTTTAATATGTGTAATTACATGGATTAATTAATTTGATAATTACAAACATGCATTTTTCAATGCCATTTAAAATATTTATTAAGTTCATTTATGTGATTTAATAAAGTGCCTATATTTTGTAATGGTGATTGGAATGGAGGTATATAGATATAGCCCGTTTATTTATTTTTAGTGCGAACCGTAATGTTGTAAATGACCTTACGGAGTCATATTTCTTGTATTTTATTTATTTCTTGTTTACCCGGAAGCTTGCGAAATTTGTCTAAGATGGAGTTAGTATATAAATATTGTAACAAGTGAAGATGTTAGAAGATCATTTCGCGATTAATTCAGTACTTAATTGGACTCGGATGGATCAAAGTACGAGATACAGAATTTGGACTTATGTTAGTATTTGATAAATACTTGTAATAGGTTCTAGGGGCCATATCGTATATCTCTTGAATGTGCATTACTTTTTTATTTTTCATGTTGCATGTATTCTTGGCGATTATGTGCTAGTATGCAGCAGGTAGAAATGAAAACAAAGTAATAATGTCTCGCGATTAAAATTTAAGCAAAGTCTTGAGCCAATTTTAAAGTTGTGCGATCAAGCTAAATCAATTGGGCACACCGTGATGGCCGGGTGTTACAATGTTGCATTTGATATGACAATGGATCATGTTGAAGTGATTTCAGCTAACGTTGTGTGAACTTCGGATGGTCAATCCAAAGTAACAATTTGGTTTTAATTGGTATCTTTAACCGGTTTTAGGAGATACAAATGTTGGGTAGCATCTGTGAGATGCTAGTAACACAAGAGTTATGTAGTTTTACACATAATTGGTTGACAACCTACTATTATAGCGGATTGAAAATGTAGCGGTCTTCTTGGTTTGAATTTAAGTGTAATAGGTCTTGATACTAATATATTTAGAGTGAGATTTGAAGTATTAGTATTTGCTTTGTTTATTTGTAAGTGTTTTTAGCATGATAGTTTCTTGAGTCTGTTATTTTATTTACTTATTCTTGTAGAATTAATATGGCTACATTCTGCCCACAGAACTCTTGCTTGAGCTACATTAACTCGTGCGTGTATGATGGTGCAAATTTTGAGGCGATGGTCGTATGAGTTGAAGGTTGTCTTCCAAGTTGCAGGGATTGAATCGTCTTGTATAAAGAATTCTATAAGACCTTAAGGGACAACGATGTGTACGCTGGAAGAAATATGAGTTAAGCTAGAAGGACTCTCCCAAGCCTTGAGAGTGTGTATGGCACACTCGGATGGGCCGAAGTTTAGAGTACAGCCTTGTGAAGTGTCACGTATATGACATTTATCGAGAAGCTCTTGAGTGAATCGGAAGGGCGTGGGGAATATGAGAAAATCACGAAACTTTTCGTGCCTCGTTATTTGCGGGCAATCTGGCCGATTCGATTCTTGGCCTTGAGGTAATGGATCGGCCAATGAGTGCCAGAGATCATTCGGGATGCGGATAAGCCCCAAGTTAGAGTTCTTTATACCATGAGATACGCTTTTAATTAAAATTATACTAAGTATATCCAAGGCTATAGCAGGTACAAGATTCGATCAGCCACTGCCGAGATTCATAAACAAATAACCATTCGCGTCTTGTGAGTTTTTGTAGGATATGAATAAGAGGTCTTCGACACATGCGTTGCCTCTAGCGGTAAACGTCGCCAGAGCAGAGAGAAGAGCAGAGATGTCTCTGCGAGATGACATGCGCCCTTGTGCAAACTCGAGGTCCTTTGGAAGCGGCACGTAAAGTGTCGAGATAGGAAAAAATGGTTGGCACTTAAGCGTAAAGGTGTATGTTATTGAAGTTTGTACAACTTCTAATTCTACTTCGTGGGTGCTAGACACCGGTTGTGGTTCTCATATTTGTCGTAATATGCAGGAACTCAAGTCAAGTAGAAGACTCGAAAGAGGGGAAATGGATCTGCGTGTGGGAAATGGCGCGAAGGTTGCGGCCCTTGCAGTAGGATCCATTAGTTTAAATTTGCCCACGGGCCTTGTTTTGAACTTATCTCCGGTTTACTATGTACTGCAATTTGCGAGAATATTATTCTATTTACATTTTGAATAATGATGGTTTTCATTTTAAATGGATCGATGAATTTAGGATCACGGGAATGGGGGTAGTATTTGGTACAGCTCCCACTTGAAATAATTACATCGTTTTGGGCATGATTAATGAGTCATATAAACATAAACTTAAAAGCGGGAATAAGCCCTAACGACTTAAACCAAACATACCTATGGCATTGCGGACACAAGAGTCACGTTAAGCGAGAACCGAATCAAAACTCGGCTCCGATTGGAATAGCGAAGGTTTCGATTATGAATCATCACGATAAATGTAGTCTCTTGCATACGGGCAAAATAAGCAAAAATGCGCTTTCAATTTAAATGAAAGGGAGCAAGTGATTCATTGGGATCATACGGTTGATGTATGTGGGCGATGAACACATACAAGAAGGAGGTTATAACTACTTAATTTACATTTCTCCGATGACTACGATGGTCTGGTTTTGTGTATACGATGGGAACACGAAACACGAGTCACTTTGAGAAATTCAAGGAGTTTCCAAAATGAAGTACAAAACCAGATGAACAAAACGATAAAGATTCTCGATGCGATAGAGGTGGAGAATATTTGAGTCCACCCAGTTCAATGCTAAATGCTTAGAGTGTGGTATTGTTTAACTAGAAACGGCTCCGGCCGGGAGCGCCCAGCGGCGTAATGGCGTGTCCGATAGGAAGAAATGAACCACTTTCTTGACATGGTTGATCATGATGAAACCCCTATCCCTAATCTACCCGATTAATTTACGGGGATATGCGCTTCTAAAAGTAGCGGCACTTACCTTAAAAGCAGATGTCAACGAGTCGTGAGATAAAACTCCCATGAAGCGTAGTTTGGGAAGATTCCCGAGTTGGGTTTTCTAAAGATTTGGGGTACGTGAAGGCATGTTAAGAGATTAACAAAGATAAACTTGCACCCAAATCGATAAATGCTATTTCATAGGATATCCAAAGGGGAAACGATTGGTTACTACTTCTACGAGCGAGAATAAAATCTTCATTGCGAGCAGGAGTATTCCTTGAAAAGGAATATGCGTCGAAGGACTAGAAGTAATGGTGTTCATCTTGATGAAGCTGGTGATGAAGTCGATGTCGATGCATCTAATGCCGAGAGGCATCGACACACCACAAGGTGGAACCTTCTTTCATAGAGGCCAGTTAGCGATCCGCAGGCGTGGAAGAACCCGACCAGGAGATCAGCGGGGATAGCCCGCGAACGGGCGGTTGGTATGGTGAAGCTTTACCGTCATTGAGTGGCGAGCCCGCTTCTTACAAAAGAAACGTGAATAGCAAGGATCTTGACAAATGGCAAATTGCCATGCAATCACGAGATGGATTCTATCTGCGAAGCGAGGTTTGGTCACTTGTTGGATTTACCAAATGGGCTGCATACATTGAATGTAAATGGGTATTTAAGAAGAAAAATGATAAAGACGGAAACGTTGATGTTTTCAAAGCTAGACTTGTAATGAAAAGTTTCAAACAAGTTCACGGAGTGGACTATGACGAAACTTACTCGCTAGTGGCTATGCTTAAATCCATCCGGATAATCTTAGTCATTGCTGCATTTCATGACTATGAAATATGGCAAATGGATGTAAAGACTGCTTTCCTGAATGGAAATTTAGAGGAAGATGTGTACATGGTACAACCTCAAGACTTTACATGTCCTAAAGGACCTAAGAAGGTATCTGAAGTTACAAAAAGTCCATTTATAGTGCTTAAGCGAGGCATCCAGCGAGTTGGAATCTACGTTTTGATGAATGTGAAGAGTTTAGTTTAAATCGAGAGCGAAGAGAAGAATCTTGTGTATACAGAAGGTAAGTGGGAGTTATGTATCATTCATAGTCACGTATGTCGGAGTGACATACTTATCATTGGAAATGACGTAGAGGTTACTAAACTCGGTCAAGGATTGGGCGTGCAAATGTTTCTCAATGAAGGACCGTGACATAATATATACTTGGAATAAAGATCCGCAGGGATCGAGCCGGGAGGCTGATTGGACTTTGTCAGGATACTTATGTGAATAAGGTATTGCAAAGGTTCAACATGAGTGATTCCAAGAAGGGTAACCTCCCCATTAGACATGGAGTTCAGCTTCAGCGAGCACGGTGTCCCGCTCTTGATGCTTTGAGATGAGCCAGAATGAAGAAGCATGCCACTTATCTTGGTATAGGATCCATCGTGTATGCCGTGTTATTGCACCTTTGATG
Organism: Lithospermum erythrorhizon; assembly: GCA_019722365.1. Classification (NCBI taxonomy): domain Eukaryota; kingdom Viridiplantae; phylum Streptophyta; class Magnoliopsida; order Boraginales; family Boraginaceae; genus Lithospermum; species Lithospermum erythrorhizon. The sequence continues at coordinate 36,845 of JADFUC010001763.1, read as the reverse complement.
TGTCTTATGCACTAAGTGTAACATTAGATACCAAGTTAATCGAGGTGAAAGCCTTTGGATTGCGATGAAGTGCATCTTGAGTATGCGAGGGAGAGGCGGGAATTCTTTCTTGGTATATGGTGGAGATGAGGAGTTAGCATTGACGGGGGCTGCCGTCGCCGGTTCAAGCGGCGAGGCGCCTATCGTTCCGATCACGGGTATGTATTTTTGTCTCAACGGTGGAGCAGTATCTTGGAGGAGTTCCAAACAGAGTACTGTTGCCGATTCTACCACAGAATCTGAGTACATCGCAGCGTCTGAAGCCGCTAAAGAAGCATGTTGGATAAAGAAGTTCGTGACCGAACTTGGTGTGGTACCTAGCATTGAGGGACCAGTGGAGTTGCTTTGTGACAATACTGGGGCAATAGCTCAAGCTAAGGAACCCCGAGAGGCATCACAATCGGCACGTGCTCGAGAGAAGTATCACCTCATTAGAAATATGCTTGATAGAGGTGATGTCAAAGTATGTAAAGTAGAAGCGAGAGGCCAATCACGGCCGACCACTGCAAACCACTAAAGTCGGGCCAAAGCATGATGAGCATCACACGGCGAACATAGGTCTTAGGCAGGATGTCGCGGTGGTGTTAGGTTAAGTGGGAGTCGATTATGTATCTATTGTGCTATGTGAACAAATATTTGAATATTATTGCTTCTTATATTTTAATATATTTGTTTGCTATGACTACTATGTTTGAATTTACATATAATATACATGTAGTGTATCTCGATGAGTGAAAGGTTAAATCCCTAGGTTAGTCTATGTTTTCTAGAGAGTAACATGAGCTGTTAATTACACCTTGAGCTTTAGAAACATAGGATAGCCAAAAGGCCTTGGTGGGAATCTTTGATAGTTAGGGCGTGAGGCATCATAGGACTAACATGGTGTTTTTGATTAGTGATCAAGATTGATCACGTTAACTGCGCGGACTAGATCAATACCGTGGGCTTCGATGCGGTGGCGGGAATTTGAGTATGACGAAGCAATTGCCAGAAGATATGTATATATACGTAATCTATGACATTTGTTTAGAATTTTAGGTTCGTCGATTCTTAGACCTACGATATATAACTATACGTGTTATACAAGCTCACATGCTTTGACTATGACAAAGCGTCTACCTTAAAAGCGGGGGATTATAACGGCATATGTTGGGTGTGAGAGAGTATAGCGATAGATGTTGATATATTGGGAGGATTGTCCGTCCTTGATATACAAGGAAGATCTCGGGGCCTCGCTGAGTGGTGCTTGATTGGTTTATGGGGGCGCCATAAATGCTTATTCGAGTTCATACTCGAGTAAAAGAAAGTTGTGGGTGTTCATGGCCAAGCTGAGCTTCTTATGGTTAACTACGACTAGAATCGCGTGATAAAGGAATTGTAAGATAATCGTCCAAGGGCAAGTGGGAGTGTTGGAAATCAATGAGAATTGATTCCATTTATTATGCCCGTTGCGACAATTGTGTATCAATTGGGTTAAATGCGATTATCAGAACTTAGTGTTCAACTTAGTAATTGCATATTACTGGTGTGGGTTCTCATGATAATTTAAGGGGGTTATGAGCGGTGCTAGATCTTACTCGTGTCGTTATAATAATAGTAATTGGTCAATTATTATTGCATCATACAACTTACTATTATCGAGCCTAGAAGGTCACACACATACGGTGGCGTTGAGTTATATTTCATGTATGAAATTAAAGAGAACTATAATTGAGAAATGTATTTCTCAATTGCGAGGAATTCTACATTTTATGTAGAATAACTCGATTAATAGAATCAATTAAATAGTTATTTAATTGGTTCGATGAGCCCCAATATTATCGATAACTTGAAAGATTATTGATATTGACTCATTACTATTTAATTAGCTTAATTAAATAGTTCAACTCATTAGCAACTCATTAGTGTCTTAACGAACTAATAGAGTTAACGAGTCAAGCTAATACTTAACGGGTTCTTTGCTCGGGCTTGTTTAACAGCCACATGTAAACAAACTTTAGGGTTTTCATCATAAGTTTTGTAAAAACTTTTCACCAAAAACCCTAGTAGCGCCCCCCACTTTGGCGAAATTCTCCCAAGAATTTTGGGGTTTTTTCTGGTTTTGTTCATCTTGTTTACTAGCAAATTAGTTCTTGATTGACCCTCCTGGTGTGGACTAACTAGAGATATCATACGATTGATATTACAACAAGGAGCTGAAGGGAAGTCAAATTCACGTTGTGAATTTGAAGCGTGTGGATTTTGGTGGAATTTACTCCGCTGCACTGTAAGTCCTCTGTTCATATATTTTAATTATATGTTTTTATATAATGTAATTATGCGCTTTAAAAGATCCCACAGGCCCATGGATTTGTATTTACTCTTCGTATATCCATGGTAATTTTTCTTCGCGGCCGGCCCGTATTGATTTAAGGTAGTAGTGATCGCACATCTAAGATCACCGATTCCAACTGAGATGGGGCCGGAAGAGATCTGAGGAAGCCGAGAAAAAGGCACGAGGATGCTATTTGGCCTACATCGAGCATATATAAGAGCCTGAGTGGAAGTAGGAACCTTAGCATCCGAGAATAAAGGGATCGAGGATCGGAATGTTTGTACTACGGAGGTCACGGAGGAAAGCCCTAGAAGGCGGCAGCGCTGGGGAGATTTAGGGTATCCGTTAGATGAGAGGATCGGTAAAGGTCACCGAGGTGGAAGCTACCTTGAAAAGCACGAGGCCATGCTTTCATTCGAGGAGTCCTCAAAAGGTATCGTATCTTCGCGTAGGAGACAAAAGATATCTTTGTGAGGGTAGACCCGGAGGTGTCGGTTGTCGATTTATATATTGATCCAGCATTCTGAAGCCCGTGAGGAAAGAAGCGGACCTTGGAGGAGAAGGGAGAGGCCGTCCGGGATGATTTAGATAAATTGCTGAGGGCAAAGCGATCCGGGAACTCTTGTTTCCGATGTAGGCAGCTTAATATGGTCCTAGTCCCCGAAACCTAATGGGGCATTAGGCGGATGTGCATGGACTTCGCCTTGAGGCACGCCCGAAAAAGATTGTTATCTTTCTTCCTAACATTGATAGAATTTGGTTAACTCGAAACACCCGATGCAAGATGCATGATTTCACAGATTCTCTCGAGGGTACATCAGTATGGCATCTATTGCTGGAAGGTCATGGCCTACAGCTTGAAGAACGCGGGAGCCACATGCCAGAGGATGGTCAATAAGGTGTTCTCTACCCAGATTGGTCAAAACGTGGAGATCTATGTGGATGCATGCTCATCAAAAGTACGTGATACGGTGATCGCTGAAGCAATCTCGGGAGATTTGATAATTTGCGGAGGTATAAGCTTCGACTCAACCCGGATAAGTGTGTCTTTGGATAGACCTCTAGAAAATTCCTCGGCTATAAGATTAGCCATCGAGGAACAAAGCACAATCAACAAAATAAGCGGTGAAGTGCGAGCCATGCGAGAATCCAGCGGACCTAGAAAACAAGCCTGACACTTGGCGGGAAGGATAGTGCCCCTAACTGGTTCATATCCGGGCTGGGGATAGGAGTTTGCCACTGCTTGAGGCTATCAAAAAGAGTGAGAGAGTTTGAATGGACTCCGGAGTTTGAGAAGTCGCTTCGGGGAGTTGAAGGAATACTTACAATCTCGCCAATGCGCTTGCGACCGGTTCGGGGCGTCACGCAACTCTATCGCAGCCAGTTGTAGTGGCCTCATTCAAGAGGAGGAGAAAGTTCGAAGGCGATTAGTAGTATGTTAGCCGATTCGCTGAGAGGCGAGCCGAGATATCTTCTGCTTGGAGAAAGCGGGTGTATGCACCGATTATTCTTTGCCGGAAGTTGAAATATACTTTGAGGCCTATGGAGGGAGGTAATTCTGTGAATCAACCTCTCGGCGGATATTGGAGAACCACAGGCGATGCGGAGGGATAGTCAAATCGGCTATAGAGCTGAGTGAATTTGATCTCGATCTGGCCGCGGGCAGTATCGCGTCACCGGGCCACTAGCAGCTTCGTCTTTGAATGTACCCATGGCCCCAGGGCAGGTTGATCAACCTAGTAGAGCCGGCGAGAAAAGGGTCTGGATTTTTATACATAGGCAGTGGCAACTAACCGCGATGGCTCGGGGATAGGAATCTATTATGGTCTCCGGAGGTCTCGTAAGATCGAAATGCATACGAGATTCGCCTTCATAACTCCAAAGACAATGAGGCTGAGTATGAAGCACTTTCTAATGAGACTTTCATTAGCAAATGCTTTGGGGGTAGAGCACACACATCCATAAGGATGAATTTTCAATTCTTTGGTGAGCCATGTGGAGAGCGTTTTAAAATTGATGAGGCAAAGAAGCGTTGGTAGGATATCTGCGGGAGGTTGATTGTACGCTTTTCCAATCTTGTCACATGGAGCATGTTCCCGGGAGAGGAATCAGGAGGCGGATAGACTATCTCAACTAGCCACGGCGAGTATGGGACGCTCCCAAATTCCATCCCGGTAGAATGGGTGGCAGAGGAAGCCTTTCGGATGAAGGAAGTAATGGATAATGCTCCGGAGGGTGGGGGGGCTGTCCGAGGCCATGGTATCGAGGATATCATGGATTTCTTGAGAATCGGAGTCCTCCTCGGAGATCCCCCGATGGCTAACAAGATCCGGGCGAGGCTTGAGGTATACCCTACTGGATGGGGTCTTGCGAAGGTCCTTTTCCCGAGCCAATTTGTTGAAGTGCGTCACCGAGAGGAAGGGTTGATGGCGGTCGAGGAGATGCATGGGGGCATGTGCGGAAGTCACATCAACGGGAAAGCCCTGACGCAGAAGATCCTACGATCGGGAATATTCTGGCCATCTATAGCCAAGGATACCATTACCATCATGCGGAGGTGCGGCTAAGTATCGAGGCTGGCGCCCGGCGTCCTCAGCACTACCTCGAATGAGATGGTTAGCATGCTTTGTCCGGTGCCTTTCTACCAATGGGGTGTTGATATAGTAGGGACTTCCCGAGGACACCTGGAGGCAAAGAGAGGTATACCATTGTGGCGGTAGACTACTTCACCAAGTGGGTAGAGGCCAAGCCGCTCACCCGGCAGGATCAGGAGCAGGTGTATCAGTTCTTGAGGGAGATCTTCGCCCGTTCAGTGTACCCAGTCTTTGGTCACCGATAAAGGGACTCAGTTCATGGTAGGGAAGATTGAAGATCTATGTTTAGAGTGGATAGAACACGGACAGCGCCGTCTTATATCCACGAGCCAATGGCGGAGTGGAAGTAATGAACGAGTAATTTTGGTGTCGAGCGGCTCAGAGGAGGGGGCTGCTGGGACCGGGGCTCCCGAGCGGTACTATGGTCCTTCGGGCGACCCGAATCATCCGTCACGGGGGGGCCCCGCCCCGGTTTGGTGTATGGATCGAGATGCCATGTTAGCGTTGGAGATTCACTTAGAGGCGCTCGAGAATAAGTATTATGATGAGTTAGCTAATGAACAAGGGTTGCGACTTCAACTTGGACTGTTGGAAGGAAAAAGGTTGTCACGGTCCCGAAAAAGATGGCCCGATACAGGGCAAAGGTAACGCTCACTACAACAAAGAGGTCCCGGGCGAGACAATTCCTTGTGGGAGATACGGTCCTTAGAGTGCGACAAGCATCCGCTCGTGAGAAGCCAGTGGAGTCCCGCAGGAGGGCCATGCATCCGGAGAATGGGGCCAGTCGGCACAGTGGAAACCCTTGAAGGGCGCCAGGTGCCGCGATCATGGAACGCATACCACCTGAGAAAATACCAAGTGTAAACCTGTTCTTGTTATCCGTTTTATTATGAATAAGAGATTTGATTCATTTAAAATAGTCTTGAGTATTAGAAAAGAGTTCTATGTGGATAGAGTATTCATTATGCCCGGCTGCCTGGAGCAGACCGACAACAAGCAAATTAGTGTAAATCTATCTAAATATTTGAGTATTCCTACCGCCCGGTGATCAGTGAACGGAAATCCCCTTGCGTTAGACACGGAGGAGTTTGGGTAAAGGAGATGTCCATTATGCAATCGCCCGTCTCGGAAGAGTCCGCGTCAATGCGTGAGAGCATGAGGAAGGATCCAGACACGGAATAAATAGGGACGCACCCAACTCTTTAAGGTAGGACCCTAGGCGTGGCAGCGAGATCCTCCACAACGGATGGTCCGGAGGAGTCGGCCACAGCCCAACATGGAGGAGTAAATACCAAGCAGACAATTATGGCCGAAGACAAAGCATGTGAGGAAATAAATAGATGCGCAGTACAAAAGAGAAAAAGTAGAAATTGTATTAATAAAGCCCCCCAAAAGAGGGGAGGGAGAGTACATGATTACAAAAAAAAAACCCAGCCTAAGGGGCTGGGAGGATCTCGGCAATTGGGGGAAGAGGATGATATTATCCAGACAGCAAATCGGGTACATTGCTATACTTCTCAATCAAGTTGGGAGTATTCGACTCGGTCTTGGAAGTTCATAACGAAGTCGAGATAGGATAGAAACTTACCCGATGCGGCTTATCTGAGGCTATTGTCTCGGACGTGGCGCGCCGCCAAGCCTTCTTTCTCTGGCGTGCGGCACTGGGCTGATCCGGCGTCTCATGCAGGCCCCTCTCAGTGTTGGTCGGCGTGCGGATCCCAGTCTTGGTTCACCACCTTAAGGCGCTCTTGGGCTAGTTCCTTGTTACGCTTCGAGGGGGTGTCTTTGGTATAGTATAAGCGGCCTAGAAAGAAGCAAGGGAAGTCGAGCTACGAGAATAAAAGGTAGAGATAAAGGAAATTTCAAGCGAAGTGGGAAATTTCATAAAACCAGAAGTGGGGATTGGAAAATACCTGTAGCCACAGTCGAGAAGCCTCATGAGAGGCCTGGGGGCCAAGGCCCAGGTTGGTCATCCTCTGCCTAATCCCGTGGTCTAGGAGGGGTGAAAAGGCGTCGTGCATAGCCTTGTTTGGGGTAGGCTTTGGTGATAGGAGACCACGTGGGCCCTGCTTGAGGAAGGCGAGAAAGAGGAGAAAGAAGATGAAGGCGAACTTCACTCTCCCGGCAAATTTTGACCTTTTGGATGGCGGAAGGCCTCCTAGGAACAGTGCGTTTTGTACGAGCCATGATAAAAAGAATGAGATTCTTTCTATGGGAAACGAAGGACTTTTTAGAGAAAATGAAGGTGAAGAAATCGTAGAAAATGTGGATGAAGAAAGCCTCCTCCTCTATAATTTATAATGAGGGGGGTGTGCCTTTTGAAATTCAAAGTTAAGGTAGCAAAAAAGAGAAAGGCACGAAAAGTCAAAAGCGTAATATTAGCCCCGAAATATGAAATAGCCAGCGGCGACCTTAAGGGGAAACAAACATCCTTAATAGCGTACATTAAGATGTGAGGCGTTTGGTGTGAATAACTAAGGAGACCCACCCGTATTCGGGGATCGACCCATAGAAATGGGCGGTATAGGGGGCAAATGATAATCCAATAAATAAATAAAATTTTAATTAAAGGGCCAGGTCAACGTGATTGGGTCTCCAAAATGGATTAGAACGAAGAACAGACACGAATAAATGGACTTTGGACCACGAGTAGACGAGAATCACAGCTATAATTAAATGGGTTGAGATGTCGACTAGGTAAATAGATTAGAGTAGTTGAGGACCTTGGCTTAGTTCGGCTGAATTAAGAAGGCAATTAAGATCGCCTTTTCGACCCACTTAATGAGCCCTGAATCGTGTCGACAATAAAGGGAGTATTGAGGCTCGACCCAGAAATGCTTGGTGAGGAAATAGACTATAAAGGTAAACCTTGAAGGGTCAAATCAAAGAAAGTTCGCTTTGATACCCAAATTCTTTAGCCCCGGAAACTAAATTTTTTTTATCCTTCTTGACTTGATCGTCGAGAATGTTTCCGGCGAAGCGGTCGCTATTTTGTATGAACTCGCGTTTGGATCAAAGGCGTGTCAGTTGGCTGGAAGATTTATGATCCGGCCATCACAGCAGACCCGAGATCGTCACGATTTCCCAAAAAAGAAAAGTACTTCTCTGAAAAATGCTACTCAATAGGTTGTCCATTATTGACCTTTTTGCTTGTAAAACTAAAAATAATGTTAACCCTCGGTGTATCCTTTTTCTTGTCAATAACGAGAGCAGATAACATCTCTTTTTCTATTGCTTCTTCATTCAAAATATCTGGAATTCTTTAAATCTATCCCCTCCCCCTGCATCCATTCAAAATTTTCGTTCTTCCCTCTTTACAAAAAATTGGAATCGTAACAATATTTACGAGCTCATTCTTTTTTGAAGTACTGTTTGGGTTACTTGGCTCATCAAAAATGAAGTATTTAATCATGATGATTCACTCTCCTCAAATACCATTGGTCGAATAAAAAAGCTTGCTCTTGAATGGATTCAACACTCTTGGAATCCAAATCTTGCCTCTCTTAGTAGGACCCCAGTTTCGGAAGGAAATACCGAGAGATCTCACTCTTTCTTGTTTAAAAAAACTCTATTTTATTGACAAGTAGATGTGATCGCTTTTGTCGAAAGCATGACACCAAGATTACCTTGGCATTTCAAATGACAAGAATCCCAAATGGCTTCTTCAGATCTTTCTTGATCACAAAGCAGCAACGATAGTAATATCGACACTTCATTCTCTTTTGTCTCTTTTGGAAAAGCAATATTTACAACTCTTAAAGGTCTTGATTTTCACACAATGTATATCATGACTGACCGGTTTTCACAAATATGGTATAGATATTTTTGCATGTTTAAGAACAATAAAGATTGGAATGTTGTCCTTCAAAAAGGATTAAGGAAGAATTGTGAAGTTATTTGGTTGCCTACAAATGTTGGATGTTTTTTAATTTCAAAACTATTGTCATTAGTACGTTTAATTTTATTTTTTATAATACTGATCTATGTAATAGCCGAAAAGACTATGACCAATAATTATCTTTTGGTTAATACAATGATTTGCTTATTAAAAAGGAGTTTAAATCATATTGGTTACTTGTTAACCAAGTTTGATTTAAACCCAACCACTTGTTTATATATAATGATATTAGATAATTAATTCATAAGTACTCCCACTTATTCAAATTATAAGCAATTTATGTTGTTATTCTTGTTTTTAAGATAGTGGACATTTGACAATTTTAGACTTCATTTAATTTTAATATTAATTAATAATCAAAAGGTTCGTTCCTTTTTTATTTTTATAACTTACCATTCATTAATTTTTTTCAATTTAATTACTCTTAATATAGTGGCACATAGTAAAACTATATTTGAAAAAAAATTATATTCTCAAAATTGAAAACTTTATTATCTTACTATTTTATGGAAAATATTTATTTTCCATAATTTAGAGTAAAAACATATGGTGTAAAATATGTTGAACCACTTATAATTAGGATAAAATAAAAACTCGTTAAGTAACTTATAATTTGAATAGGAGGAAGTAATTTTTATGAGAAAAATACAACAAACGAAAAACAACCCTAACCGCTAAATATAGTAGAGTACTAAATTTTATTAAATATTTGAGGTTGCTAGCTAAAATTGTACAAGGAGGATTCAGATTTTCTGCTAGTGTGGATCACTAATAGAGGTATTATGTTTGTAGTGCTTGAAAGTCTCTTCCAATCATTATATTTTGCTACGAATGGTATAACTAAATCCATATTTATTAATTATTGCATATACAAACCGTATAGTTCCTAGGATGAGATCTGACATCAATTGTCTGATATTGGAGTCGCCAAAACCCACCAGTAAACACCCAAAGAATTTGGCTTGATCAATGTTTATGTGATGATACTCATATCTCACGTCTCTCTCTCAACTTCCTCTCAAATCCTAACTTTCATTTCTTCAAAATAATCTTCTAAGGGTAAGTTGGTAGTTATTAACACCCTTTTTATTCCACTAATTCTCTTTACACATTTTGTGTAATATTTTTTTCATTTCTTTAATAAGATTGGTATTTGTTCTTCGATTCTACTGTCCGATTGAAGCATCTTTATGGATGTAATTCTCTGATAATACATGCGTCTTTCTGAAAGAAGTGGTTGAAGGATTATTAAGTCAGAATATCCCGACCATCGAAGAGATTCGATGCTTGGGAATAGCGGTAATTGGATCGGTGGATCGATAGGGTTGGAGTCTGATTGTATGTATTGTATTTTCTTTTGGTAGGGATTTCGATTTAAATACATCAGATCTATAATTTGATTAGGTCGATTAGTTCTTTCTGAGGGATGAACTTCAACTTCATTTGATGTATATATACTCCTAATTGATTGTATCCATGTTAATTTCACGGGTTTATGAATGAATATCAATTATCGATTTAAATAAAATAAAAAGAATTTGGCTTGAGCGTGAGTTATAATCTTTGGGGTTTTGCCCCGATGGCAAACAAACCCGATGAAACCAACGATGTCGCTTTAAATGTAACTGTCAAAGGTGCATTTGAACCGTCATTGTAGGTTATTTCAAACGATGAATGGTTATAGAAGTGCATTCCTAGGATTGATTTGAACCGTCATTGTAGGTTATTTCAAACGATGAATGGTCTATATAAAGTCTATATAAAGTCATTCCTAGGCTAATTTTAACACCATATAAAAGCCAAATTGTCCTAACTTTTAATTGCAGAATAGGTTATAGTGTTGACAATAATGCTATCTGATGTTATTAATAATGCTTGTAAATTTATTCTTTTAAGATACAATGATACTCATAGTGAAATATGTTGTAAGTATCGCTTAATATACGGTATCTTCCCTTAATCTTTAAAGCTTTATAATCTGATAACGTAAAACTACGAGTATATAATATATATATATACTTTTGCAGTTTGGCCTCTAAGAACTTAAAAATAACTAAACAAGCCTATAAAAATTTAAAAATTGTAAAATAGATCATTTAATAATCTTAAAGAATAATCTCTTAATAGCACCGTAACTTTCTACCTTTTTACATTGTTTGAGAAATTATACTTTGAAAATTTTCTTAATCGAAAAGTCAATTGTCTTGTTCTTATTTTTCATCTTAGATGGTAAGAGATTTCCGTAGTTCATCATCGTACATCTTATCTATACTTTCGAGGGAATTTGTGAAAAAGTAAATATTTGGTTGTCGAGAGATTTGCAACATCAATAATAATTAGCATATTAAAACCCGAAAAAATCTAGTTTAAGGTATTGTTGATCCTAAATTTAATTGCTCCGGTAGATACATCGAGTTTGGTTATACCTAGACCGAATCGAATCTAAAAGCTGTCTTGGCGTAACTTCGGTTTGTGATGATTTGGTCTGCGCTGACCAGGACTAAACTCGAAATAGGAAAAATTTGATGGGTACCGGATTCGGGACCTAACCCAAACCGAATACCCGAATCCACTCGATACTCAAATCGACCCGAAATTTACTCGAAACGACTTGAGATCAACCCAAAACGACTCGAAATGGACTTTATGTAATATAATGAACTTAAAAGGAGCGAGTTACCCGGTCCGGAGGCAGGTATACTGCTTCGATTCAGTCAAAGTTTTGAACAGCGATTCCATTCAGCGAGCCATCGGGCGGATTATCGGTGCGAAGCTTCGAGTTTCGGGTCGAGTCCCCAGGACTCCTCCACTCGCGAGAAGAATTGAATCCATCTCTTAATATACTGTCTGTTTGGGCCATCTGATTTGATCCGTCTACTTAGAAGTACAATTAGAGGGAGCCATAGGGGGACATTTGGGCTCGTAATGAAAATAAAGAAATCGAGTATTTAAAACCCATCCCAAACCCTAATCCCATTTCTATGTTTTAACCACTCCTTGAGGAAACAGAAAAATTCCTCTAAATAATAAAAAATCAAAATCGACATGGTTAGTTCTTCAATTAATCCATATTAAATCCTATTTACTACGGAGTATATTTTTTTTTTGTTTCAAATTTATTGTCACGTTAGTTTTTGTTTAATTAATTCATATTCCCTTCATTCTAATTATCAAGTGTTATTAGATTAACTTTGTGTCTATAACATGATTATTTTTATTGTCAAAGTTGATTATTTTTATTGGTAAGTCAAACCAACTAATTAAATTGAAATGAATATAGTATTATCTAATTTTGGTTGTGTGTATAGTCGCTAGTGGCAAATGAAGATTTCCAGCACATTCTGCGTATTCAGAATACTAATGTTGATGGTAAGCAGAAGGTGATGTTTGCTATGACATCGATCAAAGGTATCGGTCGACGTTTCGCCAACATTGTTTGCAAGAAAGCTGATGTTGACATGAACAAACGGTAATTTCTATTTTATTTACTGTATTGTTTTTTATAGTGTAATAGTTTCGTAATTAATTCAAATTAAGGTTCTATTCGATGCTTAACGGAAAGAGGGACCGAACACATGACTGATTGGAGAGGTCGTATTTATATAGCTGATAAGCTGGTTTGGTTTGGTTTAAGGTTTTATTTTATGTACTTATTATCTTATAGTTGTGGTTTAATTTGATGAAATAGTAGTTTTGGTCATCACTTACCTGTGTTTTAATAGTGTTGTTATATGCATTAACATTAACCTACCTCAATGCTCCCGTCTAAGCAGGGTATGTTGGGTCGTATGGTAATTATTATTTTCTCCCTCTAACTCAAAAAGATTGTCCACTTTTATATTTAGATGGTTGACATTTTAATTGAATTTAAATGTTTTGTTTATGTTGTATAATATCTGGTGACTAATATATCTAAAAATTGTTGTTCCAACTCCTTTAGTTTCATCATGATAATTTTGATTCAAATCAAAGTTATGTTTTCCAATGAACGCCTTAGACTTTGTCAATTTGGACCATTGAAAATTAAAATAGTCGCTCTTTTAAGATGGAGGTAGTAATTTACATTGATTTATACGGATGGGATTTGACAATTGTTATTAAGATCTTTTATAACCATAAGCTAATTAGCTCTACGAAAATAAAGAAAATGAAAATTTGATTTGGAAGAAAAGAAGGGCAGAGCATGGATTTGTTTTTTGGTAGTTAGAGAGTTAAAATTAATCAACTAATCATGGACAGATAGATCATAATAGTTTATTTATGTTCTCTAATTAGATTATAACCATTGATCTTGCAGTAGATATCAAATTAGGGGAGAAGTAATGAAGGGAGTTTACGATCTAGGGAAATTAACGATCTTTTGAAGCCCTGGCATTGGTTGGAGGACTTGTATGAAGGTGATTAAGTTGAGATGGCTAGTCAAATCTATGAGAAGAATATTGTTGTGAAATTATGAGAGATAAATAGATTCGAGTCCCACAGGGGTGGAGGCTGAATGCATTAGTTGAATCCTAATGTTTCCATCTTCTAAGTAGATTAGCTAGATCTAACTTGAACATATAAGTATTGCTGAGAAAATGTCTTAATCAGCTTGTTTTGATATTATAGAGGCAAATAACCATTTATTTCTCATTATAAACTTTTTTATTTTTTTGCGCAGAATCATAACGCTCTATTTGCGAATTTCACTTCTAATTTTGCATTAATCCATTGAATGAAGTTTCTATCTTTTTTCTTTTTTTAAGGCTTTCTCAAATTGAAATCTAGACCCTGTACTTTTTTTTTATATTGAGTTGCTACAGTCCGTATGGTCTTTTTTCTCACTGGATGAGTTTGTTGTTGCTGGATGTGTCTAATTACTGTTTTTAATGATTGTAGGGCTGGTGAGCTTAGCGCTGCTGAAATTGACAACATAATGACAATTGTGGGTAATCCTCGCCAATTCAATATCCCCGACTGGTTTCTTAATAGGCAGAAGGATTACAAGGATGGGAAAAACTCCCAAGTTATCTCCAATGCATTGGACATGAAGCTCAGAGATGACCTTGAGCGTTTGAAAAAGATTAGGTAATCCTATTACCTTTTGATGCGTGCTTAAAAGTTTCTTAATCTGTTTTTATTGTAGACAACTTAGGTATTACTGTCTTTTCAGTCTTATATTTTTAAAACAAGTCTCTTTTGAAAACTTCTTTCTGCTTAGTGTTTAACTATATTATTTTAATTGCAGGAATCACCGTGGTCTCCGACACTATTGGGGTCTCCGAGTCCGTGGTCAACATACAAAGACAACTGGTCGTAGAGGAAAGACTGTTGGTGTCTCAAAGAAGCGTTAAGAATTTTATGCAACTTTCTTATATCTTTGTTTTGTTGTTTTTGACTACCCGTCGCAGTGAGGATATTGTTATTGTTATTTTATTTTTTATGATCGCTGAGATGATGTCCATGTAGAAGACCCTGAGAAAGTTTTTGCTTTATGTTGTAGTTTGATAAATCTTGCAATCTTATTGAAGCCATAACTATTTTTGTACGAATTTTCTTGCTTTGTTCCTAACTGCTATGTTTTTCCGTACTTCGTTCATAGTGACGTTTCTTGTTAGGATCACCCTGTAGATAATTACACTTGTCTGTGCCAACTACTTGCAAGTGTCTTTGTCTCTAATCGAGCTTTTAAGTTATTTTACATATCTATCCTGTATTAACTCAACAGGGGATGCCAATGATTGGCCTCTAAATTAATAAAAGTTTATGAGTGCTTTCTAGAAATCTGTTTTGAACTCAGATGAGGGATAAAGTGAAGCACTCATGGCTTGTGCTCACCTGCCATGTTTGAACTCAGATGTTTGAATAGGCTCAAGAGAACAAGTTGACTTGGGATGCATCGAGTGCTTTTAAGTTGAGTAATATTTACTTACAGTGGCAAACCAGCCACAAACGACACTTCTCTAATTATTGTTATGAATTACATTTATATTTATAGTCATAACAGTTTAACTAAGTACAGAAGTATGCCAGATGAAACCTTTCAAAAATGAAGGAAGGTATGTGGTCATACTTTTCTATCCATGGAAGGAAGGAATATTAGTGGCGAGCCCTTGGACTTCTTTTTCCGGTGGCGATCTTGTCAAGGTATGATAACCTTTTTGGTATGAAATGACCAATTTTGCTGTGCCCCTTCTCATTTTCATATTTACTACAGTCCTCAAGATTACCAGTTGATGGAACCTTTTTCATATCTGCCTCTGCTTGCTCCATATTCCATTCCATAAAATCAGATAATGTCATTGAATTTGGTGTGCTTGAGAAACTCCACTTCTCTCCATCTTGATCATCTGTGCCGTAGTCTACTGATGGCATTGGTGATGTATCTGGAGACTGTTGTCTCCAAGAAGGAACAGCAGCCGAGGGATCTTGGGTAAGAGAATCCGCGTACAGGACATCTTCAATCCGATTCATGACAGTGTTAGCCAAGCTTTCAAGTACCCGTGAATAGCTTTCCAAGATGGAGAATCCCACATCCTTAAACACCATTAAGCAATATATTTATAATAATGCACTTTATAACAATGTTATTTAAGCTTACAAAAAAAATTGTTATTGCTTACTTTATTGTTTTCAATTTTGCTGATGTCAAGAGAAGACTGAGGAAGTCCTGGGAATCGTTGCTTCAGTAGGAGTAGAATTGTTTCTGCTCTCTCTTCAAAGAGCTCCCGTTTCTCCAAGCTTATTGCTGAACCCCAACTACCCTTGCCATCTTTACTATGCATCTTCCTTTTCCAGATTGTTATAGATGCCTCCATTTTATTCTTAAGATCAAGAACTTTATGCTCTGATGAAAAATCCATGGTGCAGAGAAATTGATCTGGGTCAAAGAAATCATCAGTAATGCTCTTGTATATCGATTCTCCTAGGGTTGATCTACCATTCTGCAGAAAAGAAAATGAAAAGGTGAGGATCTTCGCTCTATATAGCGGTTTCCAGCTAAAATAATCTTGAAGAGGTTTTTGTTTTGGTGGATACCTTGGGTAAGGACTCTATATAGTCTTCAGGAGTCCCCATTTCTGATAAAATCTGTGCATTTATAGCAAGGGATGCTTTTAGTACTTGGTTTACGCAATCTTTCTGGAATTGCAGGTGTTTTCTCGAGTGTTCTGATAGCCCACTTGGAGGAACCTTGATAGTAGGAAGCCACCATTTGTCGTTCCTCTGAACCCCTTTAGCAGATTCAAGAGCGTCTTTAGATACATACCAGAACTCGTTATCTGTGAAGTTATCTAGGCAACCCTGTTCATTTGTCGCTACATCAGGTATCAACATATGATTGACAAAACGCTAAAATAAATTGTCCCATTTTGTATTGTCTTATCGACTGATTACTCTTTTAAGTGTTTAGGCTGATATATAGTCACCTAACGTGTGCATAAATGAAAAACTACTCAGTATGTCAATCTTATTCCTAAAACTAGATTAGAAATAACATTTTCGATGTCTTTGATACTCAGTCATCTGAGGCCTGCAGGGGCATGTTAGAATAGTTTTATGTCTTATTTTGTGAAGACGACTAAGACCAGGAGATCGATCGTCCCTTATTCATACTCCAGGCGCTTTTTGTGATGTCCAAGAAAACAGCATTCTAGAGGAAATGATATGATGTCTAAATAGGCAGATAGGATAGCATAACCTATAATATGAGTTGGTGAATGTGTTCTTGTTCTTACAATTAGCATTGCATCTAGCTTCTTTAAGGCTGGGATATTCATCATCAGATCTCTTCTTTGCTGTGTGGCCATTACCTATGTAATCATAATCATAGATGTAAATGTTAGTTTGATTGCCACTAAGGTATAGTAAAGGATAACTGAAAGGAGGATCAGATTATTAACCTCCATAATGCTTCCATCTTTGGCTTTTTGTTGAGCAGGAACAAATTCTACAATGTAGTCTGTTACTGACAAAAGCCAATCAACTTCTTTTCTCCACCTTGCTTTCGTTTCTGGAGCCATTGGCTCCAATTTCGATTGCTCACCGAAAATGGAAGCTGATGATACAATAGAACTCATCGTTGAACGTATATTTTTAAGCGATACAATGAAATTCATGCACTTTATATCAATTAAATATCTGTTTCTTATAAATTACCTGCAAGATTTGTAATGGCATTTGACAAACAGAGCAGATGAGACACCTTTATCACCTGACATGTCACTCTCCTAAAAGCAGCTTGGCAAACTTTCCTTCATCAATTCTAGATCTGATCAAATTGATGAAGGTATGCATCAAATTCTTGAAAATCCATATCAAGTAATTTATCATACACATGAATCACATATCAAATAGAAAGAAATTATATTGGATACCCAGGGCGGTTTGCCTTTGTCCTCCTAATTTCATTCTCATATCATTTTGTTCTCCTAATGGCTTTCGAACACGGGTTCTACCCTGGTTTATTTCATCCATGGCTCCAGTGTTTCCGTGCTCGATCACCAAATCTGTTAGCCTATTGGAAAGTAATCTGAAACACTTTCTTGATATCGAATGATCTCGACTTATGGCTTTTATATGAAATGCTCCTTAAAATCACCTTCTTCTTTGACCATGCAAGGGTAGATAAAATGTGCAAATGTTTTTCAGGAAGTTGATAATGCAATTTCTGTATTCTAAATGGAATACAGATTTATAAAGAAAAACTCCTTCAAGATGATAAATATGAAGATAGTTCTAGTTTTTATCTGCAAAAAAAATAAAGGTTTTTGGAGTTGTAGAACGTGGGATGCATATTGGAAGAAAGGGATGATTTGGACAAATAAAGAGAAAATAAACAACACACAAAACTACTCCGTATATGTTGAGTTTTTTATTGGAAGGTTAGATTTTATGTTGCAGGCGAAAGACACGGGAACAACATACATGGCCAATTATCTTCTTAGTCACCATTTGACTAAAGTTAAAGAGTAGTCATTTAAGGAAATAATTGCATAAGTAGCCTTAGCAGGTTTGAGATAATTTGCGATACAAATACTATATTGTTCTGTGTTGTTTAATTAACATTTGTCTGCTCTTATTATTTTTAAATGTTATTTCTGCCATTAATGTAGTTTTGAATAATTTAGTAGAAAATAAAATCTGATGTGCAGCAGCCAAGCCAATTCTTTATATTCTTATTATTAAAAATGAGTATCATTTTATATATTGTTAAAAATATTTTCATAATATTATTTAAGTGTAATTTTTCATAATAATACTCTTGCAATTTATGAATGTTAAGCACGCCGTAGAATTAAGACAGTAGTAACAAGTGCTTATTATATACTATTTCCAATAATTTAATTGGTATTTTTATTTTTTATGTGTGACACTTTCATCATGAATATTATAAAATGATAAAGCCATGCAAAATATTTCAAAAAGCAAATCCAATAATATCAATTTTATATTTAACAAAATAAAAAATAAAAAATTAATTGATAGTCAGCTTAATAGTAAAGTCAAAAATATCGTTTTGAATTGGAAGGCATGTTGTAAAAATAAAAAAATATTATAAAAGGTTAAAATAATGAGAGTAAATATCAAATGCGGATAAAATGGTCTAAATATTACACGTTTGGAGAGAAATAATTATTTTACCACCTTAAGTCACACAAATAGAGAGTGTAGTACATTTGCCCGTGATTTGATGGAGATTTGGATATTGGGGATATTGTATTCACATTTAAAGTGTCGTAGGAGGAGTGCTAATTAAAATATCTGAGGGAGTGCAGTGCGGCTTTTAAACAATATAAAGTGCAGTGCCACTTTTAAACAATACAAAGGGGGTTCGATGCAATTTACCCATTTGTGAAAATCAAGACTTAATTTATGGTGATTGTCTTTATATTGATGCTTGAGATTCACATAAAAATTGTAAAAAGTTAGAGATTGTTCTTGAATTTACATAAGTTGCATAGATGATCCCCCGTTAGTATGTACATTTTAAAGACAAAGACTATATGTGTAATATTTATGTAACTTCAACTCTTTAAAGAATAATGTACACCAATATAAGTTTCGGGAACTACATTTCGATTTTTACCAAATTTTAGAGGTCATTTATACCATTATCTCATTATTTAAGCATGGGAGTTTAGAATATCAGAAAAGTCAAATAAAGTTCTCTAACTACATGAAAATCTAAACAATGTCATCACTCATGAATAATTACAACTTTTTTTTATGTCATCTGCTAATTTTTTTAAAATATTAACAAGAAAAGTATTACTTCTTATTATTCAATTAGAGCTCAAACTTAGGCTTCTTTGAGTCTTTCTAACCAAAAAACTCATGTGAAAATGGTCATGCCATTTATGATGATAGATGAAAATGCTTGTAATAAAATGGTGAGGTAAGAGTCACTTCAGAATTAATTACTCATCGTCAGGTAACATATTACTTCCTTCATTTTTTTATTTTATCGTTTTAACTAAAATATTTCTTTTATAGTTGTCTTTTAATATAATAAATAGCATTTGACATTTTTAAGAGTATTTTTGCCTATATTTTGTCTTTGAATAAACAGCAACCAATGATATTTCAATTGAATTGTCAATTCTACGTTTTCAATCTTTTGATTCTTTTATTTTCGCTTAATCTGTATACGAATGGCTAAAAGCAATTTAAAAATGGAATATTAAACAAATAAATAATTTTAAGTTCTTACATAGAAAAACATGTATCAGATTTTCCTCATGTAGTTCCATCACATTGTAACCATTTCTCTTGGTCAGATAATGGAATTTTAACGTAGCTAATATTGTTAGAGCGTAAAATTTATTCAATAAATGTTTCAATTAAATTAATTAATTAAGTTCTAGTTTAATAAATTATATATTTGGAATTTGAATGATAATTTATGCGATTCAATTAAATATTTACATGTAGTTTATTATCAAATTATAAGAATTGTCGCAATGAAATTAGATTGCCTAATTATGGCCCGACCGCATGAGAAAGCAGGATGCGTAATAAATAATTATTCCTCGAATAAGCGTGCAAAAATAATTAAAGTTGGATAATTATATCTTTTAAATAAATAGAAGATATATTTTATCGAACAAAATAAATATAAGTATTAACAATTAAGTCGGAAGAATAGTGTGGGAGGTCAATGAGGCCCGTCGAAGTCAGGAGCAGCGTCGGAAGTGGGCAGTCGAAATCCAGACCATTCGCTGATATGCTATAAATAGAAGGCATTCTTATTCATTTTGGGGAGATAAAACTTTCATTTGCAAAAGAGAACAAAAGTAGAAAGAAGAGAAAAACTCTGAATCGTAGAAGCTATCCTCCCCGGCATTGAGTTGCATTTGAACATTGAAACATTAAGCGCCTTTGAATTAGTCTTTCTTGGTGGATGGTGACGGAAGCGAAATCGGAACCGGCCCGGTCGGCCGTCGAAATCCACCGAAGCGGAATCGGATCGATTTGGGTCGACGCCGATCGGACCGGGTACCGAAACCGATCCGGACCGGTGACCCGAAACCGGATCCTGGCAAGTTAATATATAAAAAAATCGCAATCTATTCTCAATCAGGCAATTGCCCCGATTTCTCGGCGTGATTCGGCTCTCCCCTTTGAAGCAGTCAGCCTCATCGCCGTTAAATGCATTAAATAAAAGATTCTATGATAGTAATAGTTAGTTTTATTCTCCTTTAATTTTTAAATTAAAAATATGTTTGATTCTTTGCTTTAATTAGTTTAATTCCTTATAAATGTGTTTGATTTTGTGTGTGTTAGGTTCTGAATTGTTATTTAATTTTATTAACTTATTATTTCAATTGTTATTTTTTTTTTGTATTTTAAATTTTTTGTATTAAGGTTTATTTATTTTTTTTGTATTTTCGAATTATTAAATTTGCATTAATTAGTTTATTTTCAATTGCTTTTTTTGTATTTTAAATTCATTAAATATGTTTTAGTGGTTATTTCATTTTTGTATTTTCAATTTTTTCAATTCATGTACATATGTTTGTACTGAGTTTTCTAATTCATGTAAATATGTTTGTATTTTCAATTATGCTTTTGCAGTTACTAATTTTGTTAGAATATTTAAATTTACTAATTTTTTGAATAATGTTTCATAATATTTTAAATATGTTTGACGCTTGAGTAATACAATTATAAATTATAATTAATAATGTGTTAAATTATAATTGTATAAGTTTATGTGAATTGATTTATAAGCTCGTAAAGTATTAATTAATATCTTTTCAAGATTGCCAATTCTCCCACCGTGGATGAATATGATGATCTTTGAGACCGTTGGTGATCTGCTGAGGCCAATTGGGGGAATAGAGGTTGGGGAGTTGAATGATATTATGGCCAGTGAAAGTGTTGGTGGAGTCAGCTAACGCCGATGGATCCGCAGGAAGCTTATAGTAAAGGTGGCCGGCCCAAAAAATCTATTGTCCATCTGAAATGGACATTATAGATGTATCGAGATGGCACCAAAAAATGAAAGTGCAAATGGTGTGCAACTATGTATGATGTTGATGAGAAGTATAAAAGCACTTCAAATGCAAAAAAAATACTTAGAGAATATTGCGTGAGGAGGAAATTGAACTTAGTTCAAGGTGAGAAAGTTCGCCCAGCGATCTAAGCTTAATCTTGTTGATCTAGAGAGTTCCGGTGCTCCCCTAGCAGCTCGTGGCAATATAATCAAAGTTAGAGAACTAGTACATCATATGGTTTAGGTATTGAATTTATTTTTAGTATTATGGAAGGAGTAAATGCTTTAATAAGTTTCTAAAGAGATATATCCTTTGGTATCAAAGGATAACTAGACACGCTGAAGAGTGATTGTGAGACTTTTTATATGATGATGAAAGTTAAAATGAAAAATTATATGTCTTTGAAAAATGTCTGTCTTTGATTAATAGGATTAGTTTGACCAGTTGTGAGTGATGCAGGAGACAAAGGATTGGATATATAGAACATTGTGCTCATTTTATTGATTCGAAAATGGCAACTCAACAAAAAGTCTTGTCATTTACTAATGTTCTCCGCTTTCGTTGGAGAGGTTATTGCTGATATTGAATTACTTAGGGTTATGGATGATTAGCATCGGGAAAAAAGTTGTATCCATTTACGTTGATAATGTACACTTGATAATAATTCCATTACTAGGCTAAATCTTGATTTTAGTAATAAGGAGAAATCTACCTCTTGAGGGTAAGTTGTTTCCATGGTGTTGTGCACATATCTTGAGCTTGTTAGTTGAATGGTCCTTGAAATAATAAAGCCTATAGTTAATCAGTTAGAGAAATGGTGTGCGATATCTATTTAATTACGAGACTTTGTGTAAACATTTAAGAAAATAGTTGATGAGCAACAAACATGAGTAGGCTACAAGTTTTGGATGCAAAACTAGACGGAACTTCAGCGTGGTTGATGTTGTCATTGCTACTTTTATAGGGATGTATGGCCTAGATACGTAGAGAAAAATGGTTCTTTTATTCATTAATTGCCTGATGATCTTGGATGGGAGAAGGTTTATGATATCACATGGGTTTTAGAGGTTTATAACGATGTTAGAGCAATTATAAGTGTGCTTCTTATCATTTGTGAATTTGTTCTAAATTTGAACTCTATAGGGTGAAAGTGTTACTTGATAAGCTACGGTGAGGGCTCGACTAAGTCCCACACTTACACAAATTCTTGCAAGCTGAAATGAAGATCAAATATGGTAAGTATTGAGCCTGGTAATACATTGATACCGTTGGGGCGGAGTTCTTGATCCAAGGTATTATTTGTATAAATTGTATTTTACTTGTTGCCTATATTTTACTTGTTGCCTATTTTACTAAGTTGTATAATTCCATTTTGTTGCCTACTACCTTTAGGTATAAGATGATTTTTATTATTTGGGTTTATCGATTGTATCCATTAGGATGGAAGCAGAAAAAAACATCGAGGCGAGTTGAGAAACAACTTATTCTCGTTTTAAACTCTATGAACAAGCTTTCAAAAATGATGATGCTCAAAAGGCCAATCTAGTCAAGAAGGGCGCAATAGATATTACGGATTGGGAAGAGGTTTGGTTATTGCACTTAAAAATATTGGAGGCTTAATAAGAACAAGTAAGACTTATGCGATATACTGATGATGATCCATTGAAGTTTCGGGGATTAAATTTGATGTATTGTTGGTAGATGATTAATGAAATAATATCTACAATTTCTTAGTAAAATGGCAAAAGATATTCTATCCATTCCGGTTACTCTTTATTTGCTTAGAATCAACTTTTAAATGCCAATTAAAAGTTTATTGATCCAAAAGATCCTCCATGAACACTAAGATTGTTGAGATTCTTCTTTGTGGAGAGTTGGGTGAAAAGAGATGTATGACTTTAAAAGGAGCCTTGGAACAATGTGTGAGAGCATTTCTTATTATGTTTGTTCTTTATGCTAATTTTCTATTGATACATTTATTTGTAGCTCACAGAACAAGAGACGAGCACTGCTGATATGATTTTGATCAATAACAACTTCAATCATTTGACTAATGTATAGATTTCACTAATATTTTATTTTATTTTGTTTAATATTTCCCAACATGTCTCATTTTTAATTGATGCAATTTTATTAGCTCCAAGAACGAAGAATGACCTATGAAGGCAAAACAACAGCAGAAGTGCGAAAAGAGTGTATCCTTGAACAATATTATTTGTTTTAAAACACTATGGATTGTTTTTTAATATTGAAATTTGGACTTTGGACATTTGAAATTTTGGATATTATTTCAGTTTGTTTCAGTTTGGATATTATTTCGACTTGGTTTTGGACTTTTGAGACATTTTGGATATTATTTAGTTTGTTTTTAATGTTGGAATTTGAAATTTGGACTATGATATGGAATGGATGAATGAATTTACATTTTATTTAATTTTTAGGGTTTAGATTTTGGAGTTCAAATTTGGTTTAGGATCACAATTACGGTTTGAATCACGAGTTTCGGTTTGGATCACAGAATTTGGTTTCGGATATCCGGAAAGCGGTTTGGATAATACCGGATCGGACGATTCTGCGGATAAACCCGTGCTTGAAGTGGTTAGTGCAGTCCGGTCGAATTTTTGGCCCGAATCGGTTTTGATCCGATTCGGATGGACGGATCGGTTGAAAATCGGTCGGTACTTTGGGCTCTTCAGTCTTCAAGTATTGAATCTTCAAACATTCAAACATTCAAATGCGACAAACATTCCAAGAGTTCAAGATCGAGCTACCGAGCCCTTGGTGGAAATTAATGCGACATCAGTGTTGAAGTTACAAGTATTCAACAATCAAGTTCGAGACAATTTTGCTGAAGCCCTTGACAGCAGTGTGAAGTAGAATCAGGAAGAACAAGTAGAGATTGTGCTCAAATCATATCAATAATATTTCTTTGCAACCGCTATTTTCTTTGTCTTTAATGAAGGTTGGAAGAGTTAGATTTCCTTGATGAAAGAAATGGATGCGCGACAAAGATTGGAGTATTGCTCGATCCGTATCTCCAATCTTATAATAAGAAAAGTTAAATCGGCCTCTCCAAGTGGTGACATGGCACTCTCTCGAGAAGACCAAACATCACCCAAAAAAGGGAAGGAATTTGAGCCAAAGTGGGATGGTCAAATGCGTCGTCAAGAGGTGTATACAAATGGATCATACAAGATGGTAGACGAAGTGGAGTTAGAGTAGGACCAATCGGCGGTAAGCTCTTGACAGATATTATCCGTGAGTTGAAGGAAACTCACGGCCCTTTTGATATAAGCGGTAATACGGCAACCATCAATGACATTGCACGTGGCTAAGCTATTAGATCGCACCAATGATATTGTATGTGGAGTAGCTGCTAGATCCTACAAAGGTATTGCATGTAGTAAAAGTGTTAAACTCCACTATCGGTTTTATAAGTTGTTAAAATTTAAAGCCCCGTCGAATCACGAGATGGTAAATCAACATATACTCACGGCGCGTAGTATAAATTATTATCTGGCTCCCTCCCCTCCCCACTTAAAATTAAATTTACCTCTGTTGAACTACGTTTGGCTTGATCCTCGTGGATAAAATCCTTTAAGGTACGTAGGCAGCTTGGGCATCCTAAGTTCAGTCATCACAAAATAAATTTGTTGTAAAGCGGGACAATATATAAATGAGAGAAAGCATAAAATGGGACAAAAAGATAAAAGGACAAGAATGTAATAACAAAAAAGATGAAAACTCATATTTCTTATTAGCATGATAAATGTTGTCGACAAAATAGCGACATTCAATATGCTAAAAGAAATTTCTACTAACTTTTTATGAATGGAGATTTGAAACATTAGAAAACAATTTTCCTTATCCGTAATTCTTCTTGCTTGCTCTCAAAGTCCATCTTCATCTGTTGAAATCAATTTTCTTCCTCCTCATTTCCATCCAACAGCTTGTTGTAATGAAGAAGCGTCTTTGAATTTAATCTGAATAGACATTCCTTCTTTTCCCAAGGGCTTTACCTCCTTGATCACCATATTTATCCCTACTTGAGTAACCGCTACTTATGAAGCCTCGATTTGTTTTGACTTACTCCTCCGTTGAAGACTCTTCCAAACCCGGCATGAGCACTCTTCAAAGACAAGATTTTAGAAGCGAGGCTAAGACAGGAAATTTCAGATTGAGTTAAAGCCCGAGTATATCATGAAAGGAATGCACCTCTTGAAAAATTATTGTATTGTTTCCTCCAACATAACAAGGCTCGATTGGGTAAGGCATTTCATGAGCTAAAGGCGTGATTAACTTCATCGCTTCATGGTGGGGCGTCGTCAAGAGATTTAGTCAAAAGTTTTCACATAATTTTCTCCAAGTGGCATTTCTGGCTTCTGTATATTCTCAACAAAGCTAACTCCTTCAAAGAGATAGATGGTTCGGGAGCCATAGGTGGAAAGCGATATGGGGGTCGCGAAAGGCTTAGCGAGGCCTCGGCAAACCCCGGACGAGAAGAGTTTTCATCGATTTCGATCTACTGCATTAAGCGAATCACCATATGAGTCTTTGATGTCCCCGAGTCATGACCACAAGTACTTGAAAGAGTTTAAAAGTTAAGCGGCAAATATATAAAATTCAAGTAAATAAATAGGAAATTCTACGAACATCTTCAACGTTATTTAAAGTCCCAATTAGTAGGCGATAAATCCCCCAAACATGTGGGCCGTCCAGCAGCCAGCCGATTTTGTCGAATGTGCTTGAAAGCTGCAGTTATCATTATCCTACCCCGTCTGTATCAAGAGAATGAGTTTTTGCTTGCCGGAGGGCGGCGTTTAGTAGATGAAGGCGTAATACATTTTCCTTAAAATTGCGAAACTCTTTACTCTGCCGTGAATAGGTTTTTGGTCAAATTCAAAGGAATCTGCGAGATCATTAAATCCATATTTTCCTCTACGAAGGTGGTAGTAGCGAAGATTTTCTCATATACTGAATGGGATTCCTCAGAGCTCTTTATCCATAACCCTTGGTCTCGTGCGTAGAAAGGTTGCTTCTTTGGTAAGTCCCTAAAATGTAACATAGAGGCCATTGTTTAAACCGTCGTCAAAGGATTTAACAAAGCGGATCGCCGCTAGCTATTCCGGGAACAGCGCAATGATACCCCGAATTCTTTGAAAGCGAAAGCGGTAATGGAGTTATACGGTTCCATAGTAAAGATGAGGCTGGCTGGTAGGAAGAAAACCTATAAGGCTTATGAAATAAGATACATCAGTTAGTACTTTTCTGCATTCTCAACTGAAGGAATAAAGTTCTTGAGTTATAGTTATTACTAGACCACGTCACAGCGATCGAATCGTCTTTGATTTCTTGAGACATAATACTTTGCTCCTTTCGCGCTATATTTGACCATATGAGGCCTTTCAAGTCTGATTACCCAAGCCCCGGATAATGGGTAATAAAATAGAAGGCCATCCCGACCCAGCACTTTTATAATGAAGGAAAATTCGCATTTGCATCATTTGGAGTTTTTATTTTACAATGATGTTCAAGCCAGGTAAATGTTGGAATGGGCGGGAATAGCAAGCCAGCTTGGTTTCTTTTTCCATAAATCGCCATCTTGAAGGCGAGGTCGAATGGTACGAGGACTTTGAAGGAAGAAAAAAAAAATAGAGCGCCGGTTGTGAGGAAAGGAATACGGCAAGATAGAGTCTCCTCTGCTTGAGGTGAATGCGGAGACAGAAAAAGTATCTCTATCCTTGGATGTGAAGGCGATTCTCACGGGTAATTGTCGGTCGGGTTGTGGGTTTGATCTGACGTTTAGTCTTGGATTCCTTTCGAAGGGAGGAAGCGATATACTTCGAGATCGATTACACCAAAAGAACTCGATCGATAATAATAGATAGCTCATTGCCCTTGCTTCTATGAAGGAGCAAATGGAAGGCATGGAACAAATACTCGCAGGTTTGAGGCAAAATCTTTTGCTTTCACGAAGCTACAGGTGAGTTCACGAGAGAACAGGAACGGCGTCATCGAAACAAATTCCCAAAAGTAGGAAGTCCTCAAACTTATGAATCCGTAGTGATATGGATAACTCTGCGGCGGCGGTGACGATGTATTGGTAGAAGGACTCATTCTCCCAAATGTACGGACTACGCGGGTGAAGCGATCGCATGTACTCTGATGAAGCATAAACATTATAAATGGATGCATCTGTTGAGTGGCCTTTCCCGCGCTTACTAAGGATGTCTTGAGTCAGTCGATAACACAACTGTACGAAACTCCTGCTCAATACAAGTTCATTGCCCCAGCTTTGCGTGCAGGAGAGGTTGTGCGGCTCTTTAATTAATGCGAAGGCACTCTTGATGAATGGAGAATGATGTCTCGGCTGATGAATATAATTGTTGATTAGGTTTTCCTAGAGTAGAGAAAAGTATCTCTACGTCGTGTGTGTTAGGGGTTATTAGCCGAGATAGGTCGCATGAAGAGGCAGCACAAAGCTAGCGGTGATGCTCGTATTTGTGTTGAGCGATTATTACGATGCTTTAGTTTTATTTGTGAATGTTTTCGTTGATTCATGAATATGGAATTTTGAAGCATCTTTTCATACCCTACGCATATTGAGGATGTAATAGTGAATTATGTTTTAAAGATTATGGGGTGTTAATGCTAGCGATGGTGAGCAGGTTGGATGTAGTAGACATGGGTGATGTGAATCACGAGGTTGTCGAATGGTTCTTTAAAGGCCACGACAAAGGAGTGAGACATGTTCGAGAATTAGGAAAGAGTTTAATTTCGGTTAGTTAGTTGGATGGTGATGATTATCGAACTACTTTCAAAGGCGGTAACTAGAAAGTCGTTTGAGGAGCAATAGTAATAGTAAAGGGCAAAGTGGTACTACATGCTTGGTCGATGGTTCTTAGAAGAGGTTGAATAGAAGTTTGGAGTACGGAGAAAAGCGGTGAGATTGACATGGGAATTTACATGAAAATAGATAAAATTGTCGTTGGTGAAATTCTTGTTCTTGATGTGCTAAGAAGGTTCTCGGAGGTTACGATGGTATGCGAGTAATTTGAATTGAAGGTGAAGCTACCCCAATGGCGAGAATATAATACTTCATTTGGTGATGAGTTCGATGCGAAGGAACTCTTAGGAAGAGATCTGTCAGTTTTGTGTTGCATAAATCATATGTTAGCAAACTGGTTCAAAGTCGCGGTGAAAATTATTCTCAACCTCACGATTATTTGCTAAGCTGACTGAAGGATATTACGTCGAACATCGAAGTCGATAAAGATTAGATCAAGGGAAGTCGTCGGCGATGGAATCGAAAGTCAAAAGAGATTAGGTGATGACGATCAAGGCAGAGGTTTTCAAGGTGCCCCGAGTTGAAGATCATAGGCTCGAGAAGGCAAAGGCAGGCATGTTGATTATGCGATGGGGCTAAACTCCAACGAGGTAAAAGTAATGGTAATGGAATCTCTTTTTGCTAAGTCGAGTTGGTGTCATTGAGGGGATGTTTGGGATTGGAAAGAAGGTATTGAAGTTGGGATGTCCGAGCCGATTGGGAATTCGTGGATGATGAACTGGAAGGTACTTTCTGAGATCTTTGTTTGAAGATGGTGATCCGAATATGTCTTCAAGTGGAGATTTGTTGAGTTAAAAGAAATATTTCGGTATGGCGGGGAGATCGGGAGGAGAGTCGGGCATGGGTCCCGACCCAGTCCACGACGGGAGTTTAGGTCGGTGTTCGCGGGAGAAGTTGAGACTTTTCTAGGTCGACGCACTCCCGGCCGGGTTCGGATGGATGACCTATTTTGAGGCGTTTTTTGACAACTTGAAGTCTAAGGAAAAGTCTAGTTAGGTTATATCTTTTTAGTATCATACTATAAATAATGTCTAAGGGATCTTATTGGTAGATTCTGAGTGAAGCCCGACTTTTATTCCTATTTTACCCTTTTAGTAACTAACCATCCAAAATTCAACTTCCATAATATTTGATTACATATGACAAAACTACCGGAAACAAAGAATAAAATAAAGGTTGTCGGTTATTTTTTCTATGGTGGTATATTGTCAGTTACCAAAACTCATAATATGATGGTATGATATTTTCTCCTCTTATATACTCGGTATGTTACTTAATTTTAATTCATTATTTGTATTATTAAAAAAGATATTATAAAATCAATGGATGAATATTTTCCACCGAGTTAAGCGTATAACGCGAATAACTAATAAATACTAGGTTGTTTTATGGAGTTTTATTTACTCGCTGAAATACTATATAAAAGAAATAATCATCCTAGAAAGATATTAGGCTTTTAATATTCTTGAAGAACATAATTTTATTCTTGAAGAACATAGTTTTCTTTTGGTAGAACTTTGTGGTTGAGATTTTCGATATAAGAAAATCTCGGCGTAAATTAAAAGGCAGTGGTAGGGCATATAGCGATCTTACGAAGTTGATAGTGGATTACGCGGCGGCCAACCCGGGGCGTCGTTTAGCGTTGAGGAACCTACATAAAGTTTTGTATGCATTTAATTTCGCACTTAAATTCATATGGATTCTTATTGATTGATTGAAATTTGGGAGAGGGATTTAAGCGGTATTAAATCTAATAAAGTGTATGTGAAACCAACATGATTGTTATAATTATACAGGGAACTTTTCAATTCTTGTGGGCCTTACAGGATGAAATTTGGAGCTTTTCTAACACTTGGATCAACCTCGTTGAAATGGTTCTCTTGGGTATTGATCTTGGGACACTCTCGTCTTCCTCTTTGAGCGGGTTCAGGATGGTTCAGTGTCAATCCAGTAGTCGCGATACGCTTTCACGACACGTCGGGCGCGAAAGTGTGATCGCGGTGCGATCGCAAGCAACTCAAACGATCGAAGTCGATGTTAGGAGTTATGTGAATATACAAAGAATGACACAGTCGCTTTCGAGAATCAGAAAAATCTCCTTTTAGAATGTCTTTAGTGATGGGTATATTTATGAAATAATCTGTGAAGGTTGTCGTAGTACCACTTCCTCCTCATTAGATCATGCCATTTGTCACCGTGCGTATGCACTTAGAAGTAAAGCAAAAGGCTTTATCTCAGCTTGGGCAAAATTCTCCCAGCTAAGTATGAAATTTCTTTGCAATATCCGTATGTATATATATCACAACACACCTGGTTCACATCCAACTGTCAATGATATAACTTGAATGAGATCTTCTAAGTTCAAATCATTCCGTGAGCTTATGCAGTTCAATCTCTGTAATTTAGGCAACTTCACTAGCCATATCAAGTCACCATCATCAACTATTGCCCTGGATAAGTATCTTAGATTCTCTGATAAATAGCACGACTCCTGAGTCTCTTTTCATCAACTTGAAATGATGCGGTGGGAGATACTTTCACGTGCCTCAATTTCTTCATATCCCATATAAAATCTGGTAATTCTACTCTGGTATTGTGGATGAAAAGAATTAGAAACTGAAGGTTGCAGAAATTGGAGGGAGTATATGTGATGGTTCGGAAAAACGATAATAAGGTCCAGCCAAGGAGTTCAAGTGAACAAAACATGATAACAATGAAGGGGTATAGCAAAATTCACCAATGTGCAACACTTTAAGAAGATTCAGTTCATAATCTCTAACCATTTGATCAATGTCAGTGGCATCGCCAGAAATCTTGTAGAAGATCGTGAAGAAGACATGTCATAATTCCTCCATCAGATCTGGCTTTAGCAAGAATTAGTAAACTTCTACGACTGAGGTCCACTACATATTTTTCAGCAACTTCTTCTAAGCTCTCTCTCACCATCTCATATAAATCCTTCAGCAATCCATAGCCTCGTTAATTGGGAGACAACAATCTCTTCATCCTCTGGGAATGCCCCAAGGTACAAGAAACATGATTTTAACGTATCAGGCAAATGATAATAACTAAGCTCCAATATGGCTTTGCACCCACTTTGAGGATCAACCAAAATGTGTGAACTCACGCTTTCAGCAATTTCCTTCCACTTGCTCACACTTCCCCTAGGTTTGATAAAATTCCAGCTACTATAACTATCGAGAGAGGCAATCCTTTACAACTTAATGCAATTTTGTTTCCAAGCCTCTGAAGATATTCTGATACAACGTCTTTTGGAAGCCTCTTTTGCAACAATTCCCAACTCTCGTCATCTGTCAGCTCACAGAGAGGGTGCATCTTACTCTTTGTTTCAAAAGCAACATTCTCATTCCTTGTGGTGATGATTATTTGACTACCTTGCCTGTCATCTGGAAAGTACCTTTTCAAAAAATTCCATAAACCTGTATCCCACATGTCATCCATGACAACAAAATACTGGCATTTCCTCAAACTCTGCAAAGTCATCTGCCAGGCCTTATGATCATCTAGATTTTGATATCATCAGTAAGAAGGATTAACTTGATCTATAATTTCCTTGTAAATTTCTCTTTGATAAATCTGCGAAAGAGTAATCCATGCATGGGTATCAAAATGGCTGGCAACCAAAGAATCCTTAAACAGTATCATTGACTTGTGAAGCATCGCCACTAACAGTGATTGAAGTTGCTGCAACATCTTCAACGGATTCCACAAAAGTATGCACTTTTCTAACACCTTCGATTGTTAAGGGAAAAGTCTGGGTATTAAGATACTCCATAGCATCTACATCTTCTTTTACATCAGCTGGATATTCAGTGACCACATTTTTCCTGATGAGCTTGACTTGTTCAATAATACTGGACAAAGATGAAAAAAGCCTTTCAGAAGGACTAGATAAATAAAGGTCAATCAAATACTCCGCTTGATAAGCCGAGTGCACAATTTGTTTCCATAGACCTTCATTGGCATTCTCTTTTCCCCTATTGAGGAAATTTATCAACAAATAGATGTCAAGGTAGATTGAAGCAATTTCATTTTCCCAAATCGTTATATCCTGAGATTTCAATAGCTCCCCCAAGTATTCCCAAAAGCATTCCAAGAAGCCTAAACCATTTGTTGAGGGATAATGATACAGCTTACCATTTCATTGTCAACATATCTCTTTGTAAAACATGAATAGACAATAGGGATTACCTTACCTATCATAGCTTCAATTGATGCTTGAAAATAATGAAGCTTCTTTAGTCTGAGACCTTCAGCAATATCTGCCAGGAAATTTCTGAAGTTGATCAGCTCCTCATACAGCTTTGAACTTTCTTCATTCAGAGACTTAGCCTTTGTCGCTAATAACTTTATCAGATTCTCAAAGAGACTGAATTTGCTTTCCAGGAAACGGGTTTCCGATATCACAATTCTTGAGGAAGATGAAGTTCTCAATGCGTATTAGTCTAATTAGATATATTTCTTAGCTTTCATGCTTTTTTTATTTTTAAGCGATTTTGAAACTTTGGAGAAAGGCGTAGATGCATTTGTGTTATTTTAAGGTCATAGAGCAATTCTGGTCGCTTGATTTGATTATTAATTGTCGAAATCACGGTTGATGTCTAGGCGCAATTAAGATTTCAAATAGCGGTAAGCTATGATGAGCACTGGTGGATTAATTCGACCAGTTAGGCAATCTGAATCGATAGTGTATGTTTGAAGGTTAGGAGTCGCCTTCCCCTCTTAGAATAGTTTATTAAACTTGAATCAATCTGATCAATCAAGCTCGAAAACAATAGTAACTACAGTATTACTTGTCAGTTCCGGATGAAGTGTTTGATCACGATTTGTACTGTTATAGATCTGAGCTTGTTGTCCTGCAGGAATGGGATCACAATCTTATGATTAATCTAACAAATATGTCCAAATCCTACTCAGCTATGTTTACGAATGCTTGATAGAATTCTTGAATTACATTCTTGATAATGCAACCATGTATGATTTGTGTTGTCATTCTTAAATTACCTAAAATACAGCCAATTCTACATAGCATATGAAGAAGGAGTACATTAAGATTGTTTAATGTTGTTATGCGTGGTCGAGGCGAGGCAGCTGTCGCGGTAAGTGTCGCTTTCTTGTTTAGCAGCCCCATTGAGCATATCGAGAACCATTCTCGAGTGTGTGTTTTTGACAGCCAATTGCTTTGACTCCGATATCTCGCGATCGATGGTACTTGATCTTAATGTGTTTGGATCTTGGAGTGTAGAGTAGAATTCTTACTCGAGTATATCGCTTTGAAATTAAAGCGATGGTGAACTTGTCTTGCTTGATTCTCGATTCCTTGAATGGAGTTCTATTACGACCATACTTGACTCTTTTCGCGTGCAATGATATGATACGCCTCGATGGTAGACATAACAATCGACACGCAGCTTTTCTTGCCGAGGAAATTGCTCCTCCAGTAAGCATATCGAAATGGCGATGTTGATTTAAGTGAATCAACGTCACACCGCTAGATGCGAGTCGATTATAGGCTATTAGTGTAGGCTGTGGTTCCGAAACAAATACTCGGGGCTAGTTACTTTAAATATCTTAAGATCCATTTCACGCATTCCCGATGTTCACTTTGCGGATTAGCGAGAGAATGCGCGCTAAATAATGCAAATGCAATATGCGGCACAGTACAGACCATTGCATACATCAACTTCTATTGTAGAGGTGTATGGAACTTACCAAAGTATCTTGATGTAAATGCTTGATGCCCAGTTCTTTTTGGGCTCGTCTCGAGGTGTGTTCCCGATTGGACAACTTCTTGACTTTGCATTGTCCATATTGAACCTCTTAAAATTACTAGATGTACTTTTCTTTGAAGACGACGATTTTCCTTGTACATCACTGATGATCACCAAACTCAAGTATATATGATTTGCGGCTCCTAAGTCTTTAAATCTCAAAAGCTTTGTTGAGTTCATACTTTTAGGCTAGCGATCTTTGTGATCCTTCCCTATGATAAGCATGTCATCTACATATAGCGATGGGATGATAGTGTTATGGGTGAGTGGAGTCTTTAGTGAACAGGTGATCAACAAGAGTTTTCTTGAATCCATTTGCTTCCATAAAGACTTCAGAACTTGATGTACACTTTGGGTGCTTGTTTGAGTCTGAGAACTGCGGTTTACAAACAAGTGTTTCCTTGCCTTCCCTTGAAAACCCTCGGGTTGTTGCATATATATGTCCTCTTGAAGATCACACCATGGAGGAAAGGCTGTCTTAACATCCATACGATTCAATTTCTAAGTCATATCTGACGGCCAGTCAAGTACTAGTCGATTGAAGTCATGCTTACGACTCTGCGGAGAGAATGTCTCCCTCAAAGTCTATTCCTTGTCTTTGTCACCGAATCCTTAGCTGACAGTCTGAAACATGTCCCCAGGTACTTTTGTGGATCGATCTTGACTTATAGATCCATACGTTTTCGGTACTGAAGTTATCTTGTTTTAGGTATAAATGTATGGTTCTTGTTCGGAGAGTTCATCTCTTGGCACCGCAAACTGCCATCCATTTTTCCTTTTCGGTACTATCGATAGCTTCTTGATAGTAGAGTGGTTCTCCACGTCGAAAGTAAGACATATTCATTGGGAGAATACGGAAGAACTTGTTCTCGCTCCACAGAAGATCTCTAACTTCACAGGTGTTTGATGCTTGATATATGTGTGTTTGTACCACTTGCGGCCGGTTGGTGATTGTTCGATCTCTCCATTTTCTTGAGGTTGATCAATGTCGGTAGAATGTGATCATTGGCTATTATTGATCATAGGCTCGGGTATGGATTTCTGAGATACTATGATCCCAATTTCTTCAATGTCGTCTTGCCAATCAACAAGATCACTATTGTAAATGCCTAGCTTTTCAAGTTTATTAGATCCTTCCACAGTTTGATCTTCTTGGAGACATCGCATCTCTACTTCTAATGATCTTTTTTGTCGGCTAGATCATACAACATAGCCAAACTTCTCATCTCAAACTTCGAGAACCACAGCGCCTTTTGAACTTGGAAATCGAGTTTTTGTTCTTTAAATGCTTTAGGGACATGTCGTATCTTTATGCGGCCAAAAGTCCTTAAGTGTTTCCTTAGAACATCTTTCCGGACCGTGTCTTCTGAGTGCTTCCCGTTGGGTGTTGTATTAGGTGATAAGTTTATAATCGGCTAGCTGCTACTAGAGAACTGAGAAGTGTCTTGGAAGGCTAGCGTGTGATAGCAATACATGTCTTCTCTCTGATTGTCTATTCGTTCTCTCGACCAGCGTTGTCTTTGAGGTGTTTTAAGAGACAGTGCTCGTATCTAATTCCTTTTAGACTTCGATTATCTATCAAATTCTCCAATGTACTCACCACCATTATGCATCCTAATGCATTTAAGTACTTTGCGATTTCTCTTTCAACTAATTGATGAAGGTACTTAAAGTTTTAAATAAACTTGTCTTTTGTTTTAATCACAGATAAAAACCTTCCTAAGTGATCATCAATATAAGTGACAAAACAAGAGTTACCTCCTTGTCTTCACTTTCACTTAGGCCCACAGGACATACAGGTACATAAGCTGCAAATTGCGACCTTCCTTTTGAGCTTTATTGAATTTGATCTGTGTTGCTTTCAATCCAGCCAGTGAGTCTGATCCCTTGATTCCGGAGTCATTGAGACGGGGAGTAGTGATTTGTTTTGCGAGAGAATACCAAGTCCTTTAGCACTCATATGGCCTAACTTTGTTGTGTAACATACATCGGCTTCTCTTGCATTAATTTTACACACTTTTGTACTTTGAGTTTAGCTTTATGCAGTGTACGCATCCTTGATTCATATTATTTGTTATTGATCCCTTGATAATCTCCATTGTCCATTACCAAAGATGTTATGATATCCTTAAATCATCTAGCTTGCACAGATAGAGCTAAATCCTAAAAGTAGATAATGGTATTCTTGATTCAATCAACTTTCCATTTGCGGTTTTTTCAAAATTGCCTTGATGGTTGAGGTGATATTTCCCACGTCTTTTGCAATTCAAAATTGCCTTCGTAAGTGTGAAAGAAGTCCTTATTTAGTCATGAAAGGAAGCTCACGGAGTCTACAATCCAATCTTCTTCTCGTGACATAAGCAATACATCCGCTCCTCAGCTACAATACCAGAATCAACTTTCGCGTGCAATTCTGAAACATTGTTTCGGCTTTCTTGACCTTTCCTTAGAACGATCTTTCTTGAATAGGTAACGCTCCGGTTGATGTCCTTTTCTTATTGCGGTAATGGCGTTTTACGTCTTAACTTTCTTGTTCAAGCCCGGTAGCCACTTGGCTTTAGGTTTTAAATTGTTTAGTCTTTTTTCTTGCTAAACTTAACCATTAATACATAAGAGTTTCATTGTTGTTTGACAATGTTACATGCACGATTTTACACTATCTCTTCTTATTTCTTCATTCGTGGAATTCTGAGCTTGCTCATAGGCAAGTTCCGTAGTGCGAGAAGAACTAAAGGGACACGAAGAGTTTCCGTGAATCAGAGCGGTGAATAGAATCCCATGATACTGCGCTTTCATCACTTGAAGTCAATTCCCGTGGAGCTTAGTTTGGTAAATATGTGTTCTACTTGGTTTTAGATGCTCGGTGAGGCTGCTCCCGTCCAAAG